>JBBMFX010032381.1:0-11940 GCA_037832545.1 Rhabdalestes septentrionalis
CAGCCCAGAACTACACGGGAGGAGCTGGTCAATGACTTGAAGAGAGCTGGGACCACAGTTTCAAAGGTCACTGTTGGGGGTGGAAACATCATGCTTTGGGGGTGCTTTTCTGCAAAGGCGACAGGACGACTGCACTGTATTAAGGAGAGGTTGAATGGGGCCCATGTATTTTGAGATTTTGTGCAACAACCTCCTTCCCTCAGTCAGAGCATTGAAGATGGGTCGTGGCTGGGTCTTCCAACATGACAATGACCTGAAGCACACAGCCAGGATAACCAAGGAGTATATCAAGGTTCTGGAGTGGCCTAGCCAGTCTCCAGACCTAAATCCAATCGAAAATCTATGGAGGGAGCTGAAACTCTGTGTTGCTCAACACCAGCCTCAGAACCTGACAGATCTAGAGGAGATCTGTTTGGAGGAGTGGGCCAAAATCCCTGTTGCAGTATGTGCAAACCTGGTCAAGATCTACAGGAAATGTTTGATCTCTGTAATTAATTGCAAACAAAGGCTTCTGTACCAAATATTAATACTGATTTTCTCAGGTGTTCAAATAATTATGTGCACCAGTGAAAACAAATAAATTCTTTACAAATCATACAATGTGATTTCCTGTCTCTCACAGTGGGAATGCACCTACAATTTGAATTTCAGACCCCTCCATGATTTCTAAGTGGGAGAACTTGCAAAATCGCAAGGTGTTCAAATACTTATGTAGAGCAGTGCCAGCGCCAGAGTGGACCAACTGGGCGGGCATCTAAGTGACCATGGGCGGGCACTATCGGACATGGCCCCGGGGTGGAAGGGGTGGGTTTATGGTGTTTGCCGCTTGCTGATCTCGGGATGGCCGTACAATGCTGAAGTTAGCTCTTTATTCAAAGCTCCTTATTTTTGTTCCATATTAAATGCTGCTCTCTTCGTAAAAAACATTATTTGTGCCTTTCCGAATACCGTATTCAGATTCGGCCCCACCCCCAATATACATATGTATATATATATACACACACACACACAAATACACCGTACACAGTGAATAGTTTGGACACACAAGGGCATCGACATCAGAGTCGCAAGTCAACGTACACTGAGAGAAGTTAAAAAGTAGTTTTTTTTTTACTCTCTCTGTGACACATGGAGGGGCATGTAAACACAAGACCACAACAAGACGAGAGACATGGCAGCAGAGGTGACAGACACATATCACATGTATGGAGATACTGCACTCTAGACCACACAAACAAGGTGACATGCAAAATCTGCAAGTAGTTAAAGTACAATAAAAGTACTGGCGTTATGCGTGGCCATCCAAAATGGCATCCGATGGCTAACTTGGGTGATGCTAGCACTGCAGGGAGGTATTCAAGTTATTAGCCTATGTTTTGTTTTGTTTAATTGTCATGTTGGCTGTTGGACACCTATATTCCTCTGCTGAATTGGTGTGATGACATCATCAAATGACCAGTTGACTTGACTCCAAAAAAATCTGAAGTTGTTAATGCTCCAGGATGCACCTTTTCATTCAACGATTTCCTTTGTTTTATTATTGGCTACATTGTAGAATAATTCTTAAAAACATCAACTGCTCTAATGAGAGCTTTGCACACTCTTGGCATTTTTTCAAACAGATTTATGAGGTATCAGCCTGGAATTGTATTCATTTAATGCGGACTGTCATGTTCCCACTCTCTCTCTTTGTCAAAACAGCAGGCGAATGTGCAGACATCTATGTATATACTTTATTTTATCAAATGAAAACAAGAACCAAAACAGCCTCGAAGGCCTGAAACAAGATTAAAAGTTTTTTGCAAAACAAGAAGATACTTAAACATAAAGGCCAGGGTGACAGAGGGTGACGGTGGACCAACCCTGAGGTCCACTTCAAACTAACTTAAATACATCACTCAAACACACAAACACCCAATCCCAATACAAACCTACTTGCCCCTGATCACACCAGCAGCTGACACCAATCATTACTTGACTTAATTCCAGTGTGATCAGGAATAAACTAAACAAAATCCCATGGCAACCTCTAGCAGCCACTTACAGTTATTGACCCAAGAATTGACAGTGACATATTATGTAAAACGTTTTGCATCCTTTTGTATTTCCATTTGGGTCTCTACTGATCCTAAAAACACTCCAGGTGTCAAAAATAAAACATCCGTCTGTTTTCGATGAGTCTATTGAAAGATTTTGCTGTCAGGAATCATACACTTCATGATGGAAGTCTGCGACTCTGCCTCTCATTCCCTGTTTGGACAGGGCTGGTTCATGACACAAACTAGATTATTTGAAGATCCACTATTTTGTCTGCTGGTTTTCCAAGCACATGCATAAGATGAGCGCTATGGCTACAGGCAAAGGCAAATCACACATTAAGTGTTGTTGGCTGCAAAGAACAACACAAATCCCTATCCATGGCACCTCTGTTTTCTGCCATTTTCTTATGTGGTAAATGTGCAACTTAAGCATGGGATGGGTGGGCCGTGGCCAGCAACAGCTTATATGCATAAACGTGACCTTAAACTGCTCCTTTTGAAAGGGACTAAAACTGTCAAGAATAGAGCTGGTGATATTTCTTTATATGAGTGATTCATGAGCATATTTTGTGTAGCCTATAGACCTATTATAATTTGTTAAAAATGTATGCTATGTCCCTTTAACAGGTGTTCCTTATCAAGAGATTAGTGAAATTTCTTCTTAATGTGTTTGGGATCATCACTTTCGATGTACAGAGGTAGTGTTGGTACACCGTTAATAATTCTATTTGACTATATTTGACATTATGGCAAAAACTAAAGTAATTGAAAAAACAGTCTATAATTACCTCATAACAAAATATATTCTGGTTTGCTTAACTTTGGTTTACTGCATAATTCCATGTGTTCCATCATTATTTTGTTTGTTTTCAACATAAATCTACGTAGAATCTATGTAGAAAATGATCAAATTAAAGAAAAAAAGATTAATCAGAAGGTGTGTCCAAACTTTTGACTGATTAGCAGTCGAGGTTTCAGACCGTTGCGGATTTTCAAACCACCCACATTTGAGTACAGCTGGCTGTGATGTCCGAGCCTCGTCCAAAGCGCTTCCTCGTCTTCATGCTGGTTGTTTATGTTTGGGCCCAGCAGTTATCAAGGCAATCTGAATGAAATAAGCTGCTCTGCCCAGATGTCTCAGTCAACTGCACTCAGAGGCAGGAGGTTTGAAAGTAGCTAATCCGAGAATGTTATTTGTTTCTCCAGTTTGACTGCTGCCCTGCAATGCACCTGTGGCAGCTGCGGTCCAGAATTTCCCCAATGGAGCAACTTGAGTGTTTTTTATTTAGTTTTTCTCAAAATGTTTTATTGTATTTTCCCTGCTTATACCAAAACAAATGACTATGTGTCTCTAGATTCTCCTCAATATTCCGTTCTAGCCTTCCCAATGTTTTGGATGTAAATATCTTGGTGACTAAATTTAACAAGCTCTGCACCTCATTCTTAGATGCCATTGATCCAATAAAAACTAAAAAGAAGTTTAAAACTGGGTCATTCCCCTGGTTGAACAGGGACATACTGAGCCACAAGAGAGACTGTAGGAAAATTGAACGAAGACAGAAAAAGAATGGAAGCCAAGTAGACCTTATACACATAAAGGCTCTCCTGAAAACGTACAATCAACAACTTAGTGAGGCAAGAATCCAACAAAACAATCCAATATTTTTATTCAATAAATTTGACCACCTATTAAACCCTGCAACCTGTGCAAAGCCTGCTGCCTTTTAATAATAAAAAAAAAAAAAAAAATTGACATCAGGCCAAGAAGACACCTAAAATTTGATCAACAGTACCACGCCATTGTGAGGCTTCAAACAAGATGTTCTTAGAAGGAAGTGGCCGTTGAGCTTAGTGTCAAAGTGTCATCACCAGGTTGCAGCAGAGTTACAGAGAGACTGACAGAGACAAAGAAAGCATAGAAGTGGACATCCTTTGGCCACATTCCACACTGATGACCAGTTCACTGTGAACTGTGCCCTGCAGAACCATATTGTAACAATCCAAAGGTGAGATCATCAAGGGAAGACACGGAGATGGTGCAAGAGCTGTTAATCTCAATAGAGACAACCTCCACATCTTTATCGAGGAAGAGCTAAACACAGAAACAAAGATGGTGACTAACACATTACACATGTGACTACACAAAATACAACCCCAAACACTCTCCCACCCACCAAAAACACAATGAACACGAACAATGTGCAATTAGCCCGCCCAAAACGGTCCCAAAACACACAAAACACTTAAAAACACTCTCTGAACCAGCAGCAGTGCATGCTGGGAGCACACCTCCCCATACGTAACTCCGTTACAGTATGATGAATGCAAGTCAACCCCAGGCACATTTAAGGGAGGTGGGAGGTACACAAGTGTCACATTAGATCATTCGAAACCAGCATGGTCTGTGTGCTAGATGACCTGCAATGGTACCTGATTAGTAGGCCTCAGTGCTGATCTCTAATGAAAGTCAATTCACTTTGAGCACAAATTATGGACACCAACAATGTTGGAGACATCAAGGAGAGCATCAACAAGTGTTGTGACCAGATGAGCCTTTGTTGCTGGTGTTATTACAGTGTGGGCAGGTGTGCCTAGTCAATATAGAACTGCCCTACACTACTTAAATAATAAATCTACATACATAATTATTTCAATCATTGTGCCCCTGCATGAACAACACAGGCCTAGTTTCGTTTTCATGGACGAAAATAATCCAGCTCATCGAGGTCATTAAAGTACAAATACGGATTTGCCTTTTCTTTTAGGGTAATGTATTATGATATGTATATATATGTGGGCATTGACAAAACAGTAAAATTGCACCTATTACATTGCAGAGAATATGCAGAAATTATTGCAGAGAAGAGATGTTGCTACCCCAGCAGACGACACCATAAAAGATGGATAATGACACTACAGAGTCATAAAATGTCTTCAGGTGCAGCCCCTTCACTGTAGAGTGCACTTGTATCGTCAGTCCAGGCCAGTTGTTCAGCTGAACTCCAAAGTACTCATAGCTCCCCACAGCCTCAATGTCTATACCCTGGATGTCCAGTGGCTGCAGAAGTCTACCACCAGCTTCTTGGTTTTTGCAGTGTTGATCTGAACGTAATTCTGCCGGCACCAGTCCATAAAGTCCTTGGTCAGTCCTTTGTACTCCGTCACACACATCAGTGAGGAGGTTAGCCTATTCCAGAGTTGTTCTTTTGCAAGAAGCATTTAATGGAGTTATAGGAAAGGTCTGCAGTGTAGGTGGTGAAGAGAAAGGTGCCAGGATCATTCTCTACAAGGCCCCCATACTGCAATGACCCTGTCTGACACATAGCCCTGGGTTCTTCAGGATCCACATTGTGAGGTGATGGTCCACTCCTGTGTACTCCATTTTGTCTCTCAGGACTCTGGGATGGATTGTGTTGTAGGCACCGGAGAAATCAAAGAACACGTTTCTGACATAAATTGTGCTACCAGGGGAGAAAGCACACTGGAGGTTTTCAGTCACCAGGACCTGGAAAATCACTCTACTGGATAACAAGGGAGGTCCAGAGCCTGCTGAAATCCAGGAATATGGCTTTCAGGTCAGAGGATGGGGGACACTACATTGCAACCAGAGCCAATCTGAAGAGAGGCCAAAGCAGCATACAGAAGGAAGATAGAGGACCACCTGAGGAGCAATACCACCAGTCAGATGTGGCAGAGTGTCCAGAACGTCACCAGCTACAAACCTAGCGCCCTCTCTGCCACAGTGGATAACAATTCTATTGCTGAACATCAACTTAGCCCACTTTGAGGTGACAACAGTAGCAGCACCTCAGCCTCCTGTCTACAACAGCCACACTCATGGTGGAAGCATGTGAGATGAAGTGGGTGCTGAGGAATATGTACCTAAGGAAGGCTGCAGGACGCATCATCTGCCTGATATGGACCCATTTAAATTTGCTTACGAAGCAAAGCGATAGAGGACACTGTGGACACAGCCCTTCACGCTGACCTGACCCACCTGGTACAGCAGGGAAGATACACTAGACTGCTTTTTTTGCACCGGGTCACTGCAGGTGTGTGTGCTCAGCCCGCGTCTCCACATCCTCTGCACACATGACTGTGTCCCCTCACATTCCAGCAACAAGATCCTTAAATTTGCAGCTGTGGTCAGACTTATCTCAGATAAGGAGTGTGAGCTGGCATACAGGGATGTGTACCATCAGAAAGGAAAGCACTGCACAGGGTCATCAGGACTAGTGATTGACCGATATTGTTTTTTTAATTACCGATCCCGATACCAATTATTTGCATGTTTATGTGCCCGATAACCAATATTCAGGACCGATATTTATTTACTATTTTACTTCTGTTTTTGACACAATTATTACAACACCACTGAACTGAAAAAAACTGTTTTATTCATAATAATCACTCCCTCCTTGCATACAAATCAAAACTAGGGGTCTCAAATTGCCAAAAATACTAACAAATACTAAAAAAAGAAAAAGAAAAAAGGGTACTGTTACTAAGGTCTTCAATGGTGCATAAACTACATATCTACAAGCTGCATAAACTACATAGCAGTCATTTATGTAACACATCTCATGTGTGTATTACTAGCTGTTATGTTTAATAAAGTTTACTTAATATAGGAAAGCAAGTAAGTATACTTTACCTTTGCATGCAGTTTCCCCTCAGACGCCTGCTGCAATGGCGATCATGCGCGTAATTCTCAAAACGTAATTCTCAAAACGATTTACCGATATTACAATACCAATAACTGATTATGGTAAATGCTTAAATATTGGGAAAAATATCGATAAATTGATTAATCGGTCAATCTCTAATCAGGTCACACAAAAAAAACATTGACTTCCCACTCACCAAAACCTCCTGATGCCACAAAAAAGCAATAGACATTTCGCAGGACTCATAACATGCAAGTCATTGCCCCCTCAAGCTTTTGCCATCAAAGAGCAATGAAAACCAGGACAAAAAACAGCTTTTATTCAAATGCATTCATGACCCTGAACTCAAAATAGATCGGTTTGTGCAATATCTTTTCACAATCTGCAACAGACTGCAACCATTCACTGCAATTTGTATTTTTGTATTTATTCACCAGTGCAATTGGTATATTTTCCAAAGTACTACTCTAGCTATTCGCTTTGTTATTTAATACTTTTTATTTTATTTCTTCTTTTACTCTATGCCTCACACTGAGTAGACTGCACCTTAAATTTCGTTGTTCCTTGAAAAAGTGACAATGACAAAGATTGATCTTATCTTATTTTATCAAATGAGAAATGGAACAATGTAAGGAGGTTGATGACATCCTCCACTCCAATGTCAGGCAGGTAGGCAAACTAAAGTGGGTCCAGTGATGAGCTCAACAGAAGCTAAACAAGGACCAAGTGATCCAGAGTCTTTATCAGGTGGGATGTCAGAGCCACCAGGCTGTAGCAGTTGAAATCTTTGGAATGTGGGTTACCACACTGTTTTTTTCCAAAGCTGTGGTACTCTCTACAGCTTAAGGCCGGGTTGAAGATGTGCACCATTATCCTACACAGTTGATGAAAACCCTAGTTGATGACAATGCACAGGACTTGACAACACTAGAACTCATGCCATCTGGATCTGCTGCCTTCCTAGCAATTAATCCTACTCAGTTCTCTCTTAACCTGGATGGCTGAAACAGACAGCATGAAGCCATGTTCTGGAGGGCAGTTTGGCCCAATTTGCCCACCTTGGATCAGATATTTTTGTTCTTTTCTCTGCCTGTATTTGACGGATCAGAATATTTAGGTCTCTCAGCACCCTTTTCGGCTCCTGATTTTCACCTGATTTGAAGGCTCAACTCTTCTACTTGAAGACGGCTTTGAGCTCTGAAGTAATCAAGGGTTTGTTGTTTGGGAAACACTACACAGTCCTGCTGGGAACAGTGTTTTTCACACAGAAACTGATGTAGAGTAAACCCCCGACAATCACAGGGGTTATGTTCCAAGAGCATCTATGTGTATTGAAAAAATGCCTATTTTTTATAGTGCAAATGCTAAATATGCCCTCAAATTTTGTCACTTGAATTTCACTCTAAACTGTCTCCCGCAGTACCAGAATATAACATACTGATGTTACCTTGATTTTAACATCTCAGCTGACCTATCGCTGGTGACTATTTTATTTCTAGGTCATTTTACTCTACTGCCAGGAAAGGCCTACCGGCATCTATCATTTGTGTGATGTAATATATAGCAGCGTTTCTCAAACTTATTTGTCCTGGGCACCAGTCATGTCAGGCTTTGTGGCTGATTGATTGATTGATTGATTGATTGATTGATTGATTGATTGATTCACATGTTTATTTATTTATTTATTTATGGGGGGGTTAACTACACTTTTGAACACTGTCAAATGGTGCCGAATGTGCAAATTGACTTTTAAAATAAATTACAGGTCTAGTCACCCTCAGGGATTTTTGTTCTTTGGCACAAAATTATTAAATTATTATTTTAATGTGATGGGTGCGCTTGCTTTATCACCACTAACTGGTCAAAATGAGGAAGGCACACTGACAGAGCTGCTCAGAGTGTGTGTTCTAAGTTCAGTCTGTTTCTGTCATTTTTTCGTGGCTGTCAGTTAGAGCTAAGATCAGGCCCAAACAATGAAACTAGAACCCTACCCAAGCCCGTGAACATGAACTGTAATTTTCTGCCGAACCCGATTTATACACGACAATTTTTTAATACATGGGACACTATAACACGTTCTCAACTGTGGGTGCATTCATACATTGACACTCCGAGCACTCCGAGCCACTGAAAAGCTAGATCACAGGTTCCGGCTCGGCAGAGAAGCTAAATTCTACTGTAAGTTAAGAAAAAGCAGTCTTCCACAGATACGTGGAGTGGAAGGGCACTATCTCAAGGGGGTGGGCTGTGAAGTTGAGGGGGGTGGGGCAAGCAGTGACAGCAGCACTGAGATCAGAGCTGGATCTGACTGAATTGTGATTGGTGCAGGAGCGAGGCACTAGCACCAATATGAGTTATTCTTTCACAGTGATATGCCCAGGGTTAAATTATATGAAATAGAAAAATAAATAAATAATAAGCAGAACTGCAGTAACAGGCTGACACTCACTGGGGGCACCAGAAGTGATTAGGGCCAGTGACCCAAAGCCCAGGGAATCACAATGGGTTCAAGTGAGTTTCTTTGTCGTGGGGTGAAATGTGGCCTAGTGGTTATGGACCACTCGTTGCCGCTGCGATCAGAAGACTATGGGTTAGAATCCCAGGACTGCTACTGGCACCACCTTGCGCAAGGTACTGTTCCCGGGCTCCCTAAAGCCCCATTGGTGGCTTCACATTGGCTAGGATTCAATGCCCTCACAACCGTGGCCCGGATTCATTTCCTGGTCAGGGAAGTCTTTCCTGGGGCAGTTGATGGCCTAGTAATTAGAGCGTTCACCCTGTGATCAGGATGTTCAAATCCCAAGACTGATAGTGGCACCTCTGAGGTACACTTGAGCATGGTAAAATCCCCACATACTGCTCCTCAGGCACTGTGTTCTTGGCTGCCCGGTGCTTCATATGTAAATGGGTAAAATGTAGAGAAGAATTCCATGCTGTTCACAATGTGTACTGTGGTGTGTTCACATACGACAAAATGGTAACCTTAAAACCTTTAACCTAATCTCCTCTGTACCTTGCATTTAGACAGAGGTGTAAAAAAGTGCAGAGTGAGTTTGGAGGTGGCTGGTGAGAGAGGAGTCAAATATTTCAGATGAAGTACTCTGGTGGAGTTTTAGATAAGTTATCACCTTATCTGTTGGTGCTACTGTATCATGGCAGCCTGCCATTTCAAGTACACAGCAACTTTAAGGAATGACTTGAAATGACTAAAAATGTACACAATTAGGCAGTTATGTCACCTCCAGATCACAATTATTTTTAAGTATTTGTCACAATAATTTAAGTGTTTGTCCGAATAACCTATTCGTAAAAAACATATTATTTGTGCCTTTCCGGATACCGTATTCGGATTCAGCTCCACCCCTAATAGGGAGAGACAAAACAGGAGCAAGAGGAAAGTCCTTTAGGAGGGACAGAACAGAACACACACTGCCAAGGGCTTCCACAGAGAAGTTCAGGTTTTGTACTGAAGCCTTGCGCGTAGGTAAGCAGCCCCATGCAGAGTAGTTTGAGGGTGAATGAACGCAGGCTGCTGGATCTACAGGCTTAATTACAAATGACACAGAGGGGTGGAAAACACAGAAAACCAATCAGAGAATAGAACCTATAAATGTAACTCAAAGTAATATTGACATAAGGAGCAGGCATCTAACAATCCTGAGCTGGCGTCTAGCAACCCAATCAGGAGGCGTGCAGGGGCTCACTCTGCATCAGGTGGGTTGCTAGGCACTGCACCCAAACCTAAACAAACCTGCATCTGGAAATGGGGGAATGATGGAGACCTCAGCTAGTGGCAACCTCGACCACGGTGGCATATACCAGCATAAGGCAATTTTTAATTAATGGAAAATGATATGGGGAAATAATTAAATTACTAATTGTTCTAATTAAAAATAAGAAGAAATTACCCTAAACTTTGCTTTGCATACTTGAATTAATCATTTGTAATTGCATTTGGTGCAAACTTTCTCCAGCACCTCAGCCCGTTCTTGAGGAAATTTAAAGTGAATTGCCAAAATAAAAGTGTAAAACAATCTATCTGTGCTTGAGGGAAAGGTGCTTGACCCATGAAGACAGCTGTATCTGAAGCCTGTCACAGATCCCTTTGAAGTTTTAAAATTAAACATTGGGTCCTACAGTCAAAGAGGTAAAGACAAAAACAAGTTCCACCATAGCTATATATAATTCATCATAGCTATACATAATCATATCATAGCTGCATTTTACTTTTTCCATTCCCCAGCAATTTTTTAGGAGCATCCTAGATTTTACTTTACCTTAACCCTACAAAGGGTGGGGGGTTACTGTACTTTTATTTCTTCCATTATTTCGTTATATTTTATGTGGTCTTCTGTTTATGTACAGCACATTGAATGCCATTTTATGTGCAATAATGTAGTAAATAAACTTGAATTTCACTTTGAACTTGAACTCAGGTTTTTAAGGGAGAATTACAGGCATACCCAAAAATTAATTATCAAACATGATTTAGGTGGAGATTTCAAAATGCACATAGAGGATCAATTATGAAAGACAGACAGAGATGTCTAGCTGGCTGTGAATTATAAATGATCAATGTTTAAGTGCCATACTCAGAATACAAAGCATGTCAATCAACCGACACTGGCAACTCTATAGCTGTATCCGAAATGTGCATTGTTCAGCCGTTCACAACAAGGGGACATAACTTTAAGCTAATGTCTGACACTTGGGATTAAAGGTCGACCGATATATCGGCCGGCCAATATATCGGGCCAATATTTGGCTTTTTTTATGTATCAGCATCGGCCGATATCCAAGTGCACTATGCCGATTTACCCAGCATTATTGTTGCTGTGGAACACATGGCCCATGCTATTTGCTTGCTCTAAACATTTTGATGCTGCTGTGTTTATTGTTTACAAGTTCAAGTATTGTTGTATTGTTAAGTGTTTTTGTTAATGAAGTTTATATTTATATTTAAGTCATTATTCAATAAATTGGTGACCCCCTGCCTAGACGCCAGTCTGCCTTCGCACCAGCTTGCACCAGCGTGCTCCTAGCCCGCTATTTTTCTTAAATTTTATACACTAACTATAACTGCTAGTGACTTATTTTAACGCTTTAACATTTATATTACCTGCTACATCATTTATTTTTAACTAATCTGCAGCACACCGCCTCTAACCGGCTATCTTTTACATTAGCTATGCTCTTTTTTTAGCCGTTAGCCACTTGCCAGCTTTCCCTAATTT
>JBBMFX010032402.1:0-11940 GCA_037832545.1 Rhabdalestes septentrionalis
CCAAGTTGCTCCAGGGAGACTGTCCCCTGTAGTTAGGAATGGAAGTCGCTTTGGATAAAAGGCATCTGCTAAATGCCATAAATGTAAATGTAAATTCTGAATGGCGATGATGCCCATGGTCAAGTGCAATATAGCAGTGTCTGTATGAGGTCATAACCTGTTTATATTATATCCTGTTGCTGTGGACCTGTCTTCACTATAGGGCACATGAGCCCTGTAACAGCCTTGACCTTTGGCCAGCATCATGCAGTCTCTTGTTCTGTGGATGGAACCCTTAAACTGTGGAGGCTGAATGAAAAGGTGGCTCTTGCTAGAACCTTACAGAGGGCAGACTGGGCAGCCGACGCACTCACACTGTGCCTGGAGGACAGTGTATTAGCGCTGAGGAAGGGTCACCGGCTCCAGGTGCGAGAGGTGGAGTCTGGAAAGGTGCTTTATATGGATTCTGAGTCACCGGATGTTCCTGTGGTTACGTCGGCATGTGCTGGACGCCTGCTGGTGGCTTTTTATGATGGGAGTCACATAATCAAAGTAAGGCAAAATGTAAACTGCCAACATTTCATTTGATCTGTGTGACCATATATATAGACACATTGTCGCTTAAATAATATTAAACAAAAATTTAGAGAGTTAAATACTGCTTAAAAGGATTTTGAGCAAAAACATCATAACTCAGTTCTATACCTCAATACTCTAAAATATTTATTTTTTAGCTGCCCTTTTGGTTGTCTAAACATTTCATGAAGAATGGACAAATCGAGACAGTTTACAATGACTTCAAATTCTATTAGATTAACAAAGAACCTAAGAACAGTTTTCTCCTGTCTAGTATAGAGATACAAAGTTAGGAGTGAACAGAACAGGAGGAATGGAAATGTAAAAAAATAAAGTGGAAGTAAGAACAGAAACAAGAATTTTACACTTTCTCGGTTGCCTGTGACTTGTGCACTTCTTTGCAAATACCCACAAAGCTCTGTCTCAGCATGTTCTCTCTGTTAGTGTATTATTCTGCCCCTCCTCTGCCTCCATTAGGTGTTTGATGCAGCAGCATCCTGCTCTCTGTTATACTGTGAGACCATCTCCCTGGGAAGTGACCCCATCCACAAAGACAACTCCATTCTGCTCTCACACAACTCTGTCAAAGACCGTATCCTCTTTGCGTACAGGTTAGTGTGTAAAGAAGTGTAGACTATAGTATCTTTCTTATTTTAGATTTATTTTTCAGTTCTTGTGAAACTAATATTCAATGTAAGCCGTTGTGACAGGGAGGAACTGAAGTGTGGCATTAGGGTGTTAAGAAAAGCCACCCCACTCTATCTCTCTCACACACACACACAAACACAAATTCACTAATACGCTATCCTTTATTTATCATCACAGCACCTTGCTGTTAAGTAATATCACGTATCCAATTGGCAGTCATGTGTGGAGGGAGACGGACGCAGTTTCTGGACTGATTTCTGTTGTCTGGTTTGACAGTGAACTGTTCTATTATTTAGGAGGGTTCTGCTTTTCTCTGGCTGTGTGTGTGTGTGTGGGTCTGTGTGTGTGTGTGTGTGTGTGTGTGTATGGGTCTGTGTTTGTGTGTGTGTGTGTATGGGCCTGTGTGTGTGTGTGTATGAGTATATTTGGGGGGGAGGGTGTCTGTGTGTGTGTTTGTGTGTGTGTATAAGTGTGTTTGGGTCTGTGTGTGTGTGTGTGTCTTCCTGTCACTGAGCAGTGTGGTTTCCAGTAGTTATTTATCTTCCTCTAATGTCAGCATGTGACTGATGAGATGAGCAGGCTGCTAAATGAGAGCAGGGAGGATTCAGTGTATTAAACCTTCTCTCATAATGTAATTAGTCTGGAGATATCTCTTTCGTGTTCAACACCAACACACACACACACGCACACATGCCCACACACACACACACACACACACACACACACACGCACACACACATATATTGACAGTCGGGTCACTGTGTTGGCAGGTAATGTGAGACGGTGTTTGTCAATTAAAGTAGTGGCTAATTATGATACATGGCAGACTGCCCAGTAAAGCTAATGCCACATCTTACACTTTAGATGATTATTTGTAATTACATTATAATCTGTTTTATTAAACTGCATTACTGTGTTCTTATGGGTGGCCAAAAATGCGTATATGCCTCATGGTTGACTCAGGCCTGCTTTCTGATGTTCATATGTTTGTCTGGTTCTTTACCCCCTCTAGAGGGCAGTGAAGAATAATGTTTGTTTATTTGAGTAAAAATAAAGTCAAATTTAAACTTCCTAATCACAGTTATTCACATAGTAGATTATGGTCAGGTAAATCCTTATCCCCCTGATGCGAGTGAGTATAACCAGTGAGGGCACCATACTGTGGTGTGCTGACAAAGAAGGAAACATGCTCTGTAAGACTCATTAGTGGGCTGTTTGCGTTTAGAACCTGATCCATTTGCTTCCTTCTTGGGCTGCTGAGGGCATATGTTAGACATTTTAACAGGGTATTGAAGTAGCTTTTAATGAAATTCTGTCTGTCTGTCTGTCTGTCTGTCTGTCTCTCTCTCTCTCTCTCTCTCTCTCTCTCTCTCTCTCTCTCTCAGAAGTGGAGCAGAGGCTGCCGTGTTCAGTGCAAAAGCCGGGTCAGTGTTAGTGACTGTCAAAGCTCAACAAGAAGCTGCCTCCATACAGGCTGTAGAGATGAGCTCCCAGTACTTGCTGCTCTTCTGCAGGTAATGGCGGACACTTTACACTGCATTTATATTACATTGAAGGTTTGTTATGCGATGATCGCTACTTGTTGCTACACCTTTTTCTATGCAGAGCCCATAATTTAAAACAATAAACTCCAAAATATAGTAAGTTATAGTAAAAAAAGTGATTTCATTTGTAAAACAGTAAATTCTGACCAACCATCTGATTGGAAAGTGCTTTGCTTTATATCTTAATACAGCAAACTTTTTCTCAGCCATCTGTTACTCAGTGGATGCTAAGAAAAAATAAAAGCTAATCCTAAAATGCTGGAGCTACTTTTTGAGGAGAAATTGTTTTATCTTAAATATTAAAAGGCTTATAATTAAAGATATATCAATATAGATATATAAAGGCTTTGCATTTTTTTCTACTAATTAATTATAGCTGGGATTGTATTCCTGAAAATATACCTTTTTGTGTCCTTACTTATAAGGATATAAATGCTTTATCAAGTCAATTTATAGCAATATATAATATACTTAAAAAAACAGCTTTCCCTGCTTCCCTGTCTAATTTTTCAACTCTGCATTTTGTTCCACACTACCTGCCAAGACTAAACATCTATTGAAGAGGTAATATCTCAACTCTGTTCTCCCCTCTCTGACCTCAGGTATCCCTATAAGAGCCTGAGTGATATAATACAGATCGAGCTCTTTAGCATTGGATCTTTTCAGTACCTGCGCTCCATTCTTGGCTGCAGTCAGGACTACATTTCCCAGGTTACCATCAACAGGGGCGGGACCCATGTTGTGGCATTTTGCCCCTCACCTCACAGCCTTACCACGGAGATCATCACCTGGAATCTGGAGACAGAGGATCATAAACACATGGCACGCTTCCCAGGCCTTCTGACTGCAGGTCAGAGAACCTGGTACAATCTAGTACAGTCTCAGACATGTACATCTGATAGCTGGTTAAAACAAGACTTTCCAAATGCTCTGAGTTTTTATGTGATTCAAATTCATGTTTGTCAAAATGTCCTCTTCTGTAAACAAATGCAAAACACTTATTAAAAATGTATTTGCCCAGATGTGACATAAACATCTGGAAATGTTGAGTGCTGATATCATTGTAAGAAAAAACTCCCAATATGTGCAGTCGTGTATTATACCTAAAAAAAAAAAAAGTTACGTGTCTCCAAATATTTTGATGGGCACTTTATGTCAAACATGCACTTACAAAATAACTATGTGTTTGATTATCAATTTGACTGCAGCTGCGGTTGAAAATTGTTACCGTGTGCTAAGAACATGCAAACAATTTCCAACAGCGGCTGCTTTTGTTTATTATGACCAAACATGCTCATTTCTGCAGTTGTTTTTCTTTTAAAGGTGTATGTTCTGACCTGCAATTCTGTATGGGTTTCTGTATGGGGGAGCGTTACCTGCGCCTGTGGAACCTGACCTCCAGAATCAATGACCAGAGTCTTACATACAATATCCACAGGGTACAGAGCGACGGCACTCAGGAAATTATACCCGTAAACAAACATCCCAGGTAGATACGCACCTGTCATATTTGCTGTGGCCGAGACAGTAATAAACCAATGTGTCTGCCTCAAAAGCTCCTTTATGTCTCCTGTATCGAGACAAAACCTTCTGTGGTAACCTCCAATGACTGACATAAATCTGCCTCATGCAAATGTGCCAGTTCATTAACCACAGTGTTTTGTGTGCTATAGCAGCTTCAGATTAGTGTTCCTGGATGTGTTCAGATGAATAACCCTATTCCTGTAACACAACAATAGACAACAGTTTTGGTCAAGGCAATGGTAACCATGCTGCAATACTTATTCACCTATGTGCATTTAGTATTGTAATATTAATACAGGAATTGCAGCAATTAAGTATTTTGATCCTATTTTAGAACCACAACATAATTACTTTGAATGTTTTACTTTCTCACAGTGCTGTGGATGTCTTAAGATGTCTTATGTCTCGGGCTGTGTTAGAGAACAAATGAAGGTCTAGCCAATGTAAAGAATGCTGTGATTTTACCTATGTCCAGTTACGTGGTGTGTCATGGGATACGTCCGGGCACAGTGCGGGTGTGGAACATAAGCCGGGCGCGTTTCAGGGGTCAGCCAGTTCGAGTGGAGCGTGGCTTGTTCTCCAGCACTGATGTGGCTTTGGCCCGTGACCTGAAACTGTACATTCTAACCGACCGTGGGATGGCCACCTTCACTGATACACCCACACCGGTGTACCAGGTATAGCAGTGCGGCACCAAAATACTGCATCCTTCCATTTTTGTTTAGTTTTTAACATCCATTTTATGATTTATGTTTAACAATGACCACAATGGCAAAGTGTTAAAAGTGGGATATAAGCTGCTAGTGTCTCCTATCGACGTTCTTTCAGAAATGTTGTCAATGAATATGGAAGTGGAAGAAAATATATAGTCATCACTTGACGCAAGTCATTTACTGTCTTGACCCCAAAAACTCTATACCAAAAATCCTTTGAGTCTGCTACATCAATTCCCCATTTTACTCCTGTTTCCTCTTTTAAATAAGTCCCATATTAAATCAACACATCATTTATCAGTAATATAATGACAGATTGGACAGTTTTGGATTCACTCTTCTTGTGACGTCACAAAAACTGTGGCATCACAAATGTTCTCCTGTTCAAGTAGCAGTAATTTTGCCCCACCCATTTAGGAGAAAGTTCAAACGTATGAACGAGTGTTTCAGTCCATTTACATATATCATTCTTAAAGGCACCGTAAGAGTACAGTCGACAAAAACAGCCATCTAATTCATATAGAGAGGCTGAAAAAATCTACATATAAAAATAAATGTCCCAAGTGAAACTTAAAATAAAAAATAGAAAATAGTTGGGCATTTTAGGTTGTGGTAATTAAATAGCTGCTGAAAATTCAGCCAATATAAATATATTTCTTTGTTTTTAAGTTATGTGGACTTATGTGCATGACACTATAGTGTGCTATTGATTTATGCATACAGTGATGAGCACAGACTAACATATACATTTTTTTTAGACACTGCTGGTGTATGATCTTGTCACCAGAAGCTACATTAAGAGGCAGTTCGGTCTCTTCATTGTGCCTTGCCCTCAGCAGGACTACCGGCTTCTGAGGGGGGAGCAGCTGCTCAGCCTGTCTGAAAACCGGTCTGAGTCCGTGGTCTTTATTTTCACCATGAAACAGATATCAAGGAACAAAAAAGTGCAGCTTAGAGGAACCAAGATAATATTGTTTTATTATTAATATGTCTAGGCTTCATGATTAATCTGACTGATCGGTTTGTGGGCCCACACACGGGCGCTTTAGGGTCTAAGTTTAAAGATTTTCATTTATATGAAATGCTGTGCATGGCATTGTCAGTATGGTATTTGTAGAGTTTCACATAGCATATGAAATGTTTGATATGTTGATTATAGGAACCACCTGATAGTATGGGACCTGGACTCTGGTTACATTAAAGGACGCATCAAACCATACTTGAAAGAGTCCCTGCTGTCCAGCTCCACACTCAAAGACACACGGACACAGACTGTGTCAACTGCAGAGAGAAAAGGTACAGATTAATGTCAGTATCTGTAATCACAGTTCTCTTCCTACCCTGAATGTGTCATGATCAGCCAAGCTTTGGATTTACAGTGGAGTGACAGTGCTAATGTAGCTAATTAAATGCATATACATTATATGGACAAAAGTATTGGCATGCTCACCATCACTCCAACCGGAGTTGCATTTGAATATATGAGTATGGAGCTGTTCTAACTGTAAAATACCCTTTACAATTAGAACAGCTTCCACTCTCCTTGGAAGGTGTTCCAGGAGATTTTTTGTGGGAATTTGTGCCCATTCATTCTGAGCATTAATGAGGTTGTAAATTCCACTTTACTCTTTATGGATCTTGCTTTGTGCCCTTGGTAAGAAAAGATTCATCCGCAAACTGTGTCCACACATGATGCCGTTGTCCAAAATGTCGTAATTACCCTTCACGGGAAGTAATGCACCTAGCCCAAACCCTGAGAAACAGGTGTATCTCCATATTTTGGCCATATAGTGTATGTCAACAATTAGCATTTTGCTAGCTGCATGCTTAAATCATCCCACATTTGCCTCAAACTACACTTATATATCTGAGAGACTTGCGTATGTGATTTCTGACACCGTGACATACTGTTAACCTTAAAAAAATAATAAGTAATAAGTACTGACAACATTTAGGTATCAGGACATAGTTATTAATGACTACATAGGCTAGCTTATTTTAAGAAAGCTTCAGACCCCACACATTAAAAAGTCTTTTGACGCCCCTGGGTTTAGAGGAAAAATAAGTAAACATGATTGCTTGCCTTCTTTCTATCCTAGTTATCTGTGCCTCCAGAAATGTGTTCTCTCAAAGGACTTTTGTGTTTTTTGTCAAACCTGTGTGTCTTGAGAAGTTCGGTGTGTTGGCCTACAGGTTTGATGATGCCGTGGGACTTCCGCACCGAGAGCCTCACAGCCAGGAAGAGGAGGCAGGAGAGAGAGGTGCAGAGGGAGAAAGATGAACAGCGCTGCTTAAAGAGAGAGAAACACAACTCCATAGACCAGTACATCCTCAGTGGAGATGAAAAGGTAAATTTTGGAGGTGACATTTTTTTTCAAAAATATTCTGTTTTCTCACCCTTGTCTAAACCCTCTGATTTTTTTTTTATTCCACTGATTTACACTCGTCTCATTCTCTGTCTGTCTTTTCCCTGGTCAGGTCCTGGTATGCTCTTACTTTGCTCATCACCTGAATGTCTTCAGTGTAACTTCCCAGGAGCACCTGCACACACTTGAAGATCACTCCTCCCTTCTAGGCCTCCGTACTGCAGCACTAACACACTCTGGAGGCCACCTGATTATTTCTAACTATGGTGAAGCCCAGCGGTCTCCTTACCTCACTCTCTGGGACACACAGCGTGGAAAGGTATGCAAAAATTTGGAGTCTCTTAAGTGCCTTAAACCTTAGAGCCAGTGATTGATCTTAAGGAATTATAAAGTTATTTAAAGACGTGAAAATAATAAGTAGATAATATAGTATCGAATGAACTGAATGACCACATGTTTTAAGAAGAATACCAGTATTTTAAAAGAGGGCTCTAATTACAGAAATATGTCACTAGTATTGGTCCTCGAGTTCTCAATAATTCAACAGTTTGCTTTGTTAAAAGCTGAAATCTGTACAGAGGACAATTCATGTCATAATTTAAAAGGTAAAATTCCTACTTTTTAGTAATCTTTAACTGAAGTGTAGTGTCATCACTGTGCGCCAGCAAGCAGGGAAAATATAATATAATCATGTGCCTCCCCCAACCACCACTTCAACCTATCACTCAGCAAAATGGCTCGAATACTTCACTTAATACTGTTTTCACTACAAAAAGGTAGGAAATTGAACATTATTCTAAAGAAAGGATATACAATCTTAATTAATATGGGCTGGTGTTGCTGCAGATATTCTTTTAGTCACTTGCTGTATATGACTAATGCTCAAAAGTGACTATGTTGTCTTTACAAGTGGGAAACCTTAAGCCATATAACATGACCTTGCAACTTTTTCAACAGGGACCTGATGTGCTTGTGGGTAATGCTGACAAATACACCAAAAAGCCTTAACCTTCATTTTTTTTCAGTGTTGTGGGTATATGTTTGAGCATATGTGTCCCATATTTACTAGGTGGCCATCCATAAAAACAATGAATCTTCTTAGAACAGAGGCAGCCATGCCGGCCTTTTGCAGACATGATTTGATGCTCATGTGGTGCAGCTGGTAGTCTGGTGTTTAGGGTGTTCGCCCTGCGATCCGGAAGTCGTGGGTTCAATTCCTGAGACTGCTGAGCTCCTCTGAAGTTCCTTGTGTACAGTACTGTCCCCACACACTTCTCCCTGGGTTCTGTGTTCCTGACTGCCCGCTGCTTCGCTTGGTGAATGGGTTAAATGCAGAATGACCCGAATTATCACCTCATTTTTAAAAATGAAGTCCTAGTAGGGAAATGGTTATCTTATTGGAAATAGGAAAATGTGTAGACCCCCTGAAGGAAGGAATATCAAAATGTGTTTTGTGTGTTTTCAGAACAGTTTTGTCTTCTGTTGTTCCAGGTTCAAAAGAGACTAAAAAATGAGCCTGGAATTTGTTGTGTGGCCATTACCAATGATGCCAGCAGAATTGCCTTTGGCATTTCACAGTGTAACAAGTAAGTATGTGCTATTTTTTCCCTCAGGGTTTAGATCGAAGGCATCAGTTATTCTGGAATAACATGCTGCAGAAATACCCCTCTACCAAGAAGACACAGCACCCCCTCTACAGCATAAATACTGGAAATACAATTATGACATTCACCATAAACAATACGTAATTTATGACTCCACATATGTCCTAGGAATTGATGCAATGCACTTACTTTTCAAAATAAAATGAAAATTTAATTTTGCCTGTGATTTCCAGATGTAGGTTTGATGGCACTGACTGATTTGTTGTTTCTTAGATTAAAAGTTTGGGACCCTTTTAGGAGAAAACACAAAACCATCTCTGGATATGGGAGCCTGAAGCTGGGTGTTTCCAGCCAGCTTTATATCACTGAGAGAGGAACAAAGGCCATCCTGTTATCAGGTATTATCAGGACACGCCTTTAACAGTGGAATTATTGCCTTTCGCCGTGATAAATACTCTATCTGGGTCACAGTAGGCGAACGTGATTAACAATTGCTTTTTACTAATTTAAAAGTTCATTTAAAAATTAATTTCAGAGTAGTATTTTGCACACTTTCATTTTTAAAGTAGTGCTATATGAACAAATGTGCAATAATATTTGGTTAGCAAACCCAAATAACGAGCTTTTTAACAGCAGTGCTCCCTTTAACACAGTTACACATCTGCAGTTTAAATATTTATTGGAAATCTCAACTTAAACATTAATGTAATCATGCCCAGTTAAAATGAAAGAGTATTTGCCACTGCAGGGAATTCACGTTTTTATCTAGTTTGTTATAGAAAAACAAGTGAACTTCAGGATCCAGAGCATTGGGGGGGGGGGGAAGAATTATAGCCCTTTCCCCTCCTGGACAAGAGACGAGCAACACAGACTGTCTATGTTCAGTAGCAAGTGTCCCTGTTAGAGCGAGATGAAGTGGCAGAGCACAAGAAAAGCTTTCAAAATAATCGGAATGTAAAAAATGTGTTAATGTGCGCTAAAATAATTGTCAAAGTAAATAATGCGTTAACACAATAATAATGCATTAAGCTGTATAATATTTCACTTTCATTTGCACATTGACTGTGTGGACTGGGGAATAAATGGTACCGGGTGAAACTTTTAGTGTACTAGCATCGGTGGGACTGCAGTGCCACTACTGTGCAATTGTGACAAATGTAGGAAATATGTGGAATAAAAAGGGAAACTGAGTAACTGTCCGTACTCCTACAGGTGAGCTGAGCGTGTGGGACCTAGAGGCGGGGACAGTTCTATCCGTCTTCACGCCAGACTCCAGGATCCAATGTGTGTCTGTACTGGGAGATGAGGACGGCAGCATCCTTGTAGGTTTCAGCGACACCCCCACCCTCATCCGCATGACTCTCAGCAGGCAGGGGCTCGTCACAGCAAGCAAAGTCAAACGTCATGAAGAAGTGTTTGGCGAGTCCAGCAGCAGTGAGGAAGAGGAAGAACAAGAGCCAAGCAGATAAGATCAGATAAGAAGACTGTTTGGACATTTGAAGTATTCCAGCCTGAGCTGTTTCTGGGGCATCTCTGCTGTACTGTTGTTTACCACAGTCATTCCTGCGCATTTCCTTGTCCGTAGAAGCCCCTAAAAGCCATTGTCACTTATGATAGAAGTTATTGAACAGTTGAAATACATGAAAAAATGTTTCATAGTGACGATTAAACTGAAATCACGCCTGATGGAACTGAGACACATGAAGGAAAGGCTTATGGAATTTGATTCAACATTCAATTGCAGGAACCACTCCGGCAAAACAGTTCCAGATACTTTCACTTTCTCCAAGTATGTTTTTTTCTATGGAGCCTGTAAAAAATTCCACTTGTGTCTCCACTCAGGTTACATGTTAGCACAGATTCTTCGCTAGCAACATCTCTGACACAAAGACTTAACTGCAGCTAACATGTTGCAAATATCTATGACTGAAGAATTGATGAAAGCATTCTACAAGTAGCTACGTGCTTGGTGTGAAGGAGCACAGACTTCAGCATGTGGTCTATGGTTTCTATTACAACAGGCCTTTTCTGTCTATAAGGAAACATGATGAAATTATTGTCTGGGGCAGTACACCGAGGGTGTTCAAACTTTTGCATGCGAATCCACAGTAGATGGTATTAGGCAGAAATAAATCTAGAATATTCAGGGATTTAATATGAAGCATAGTCTCTGAAGAAGTGACTGTATTGACTGGAACTGAAACAGCATAGTGTCTTTGTGAGCAGTGAGAGTCTTCATGTTTTGTTGCCTGAGTTTCCTCTATCGATCACAAGATCCTGAGGTCACAGTGAAACTCCTGATCTCAGCATCATGAAGTGTGTGTCATTAAAAGCTGTCAGTGACTTAAATTCATTATCTGAGACCCTTAAAGATTTGATGGTCAGTGCCAGTTGACTTATATAATGCACATGATAACATATTGAAAGTCCTGAGCTTGTGGGTGTGTGCTGGTTTATGACCAGACTTTCCTGTTTCTTGTCACATGCATGTCTTACAACAGATAGTCATCATTGAACAGCTTACTGCCATGCGCTTCAGTACGGCTGCATAAATCGTCAGGTCATTAAAAAAAATTCACATGATTCAGTTGGTTCCACGTGAATAACACAAGATCTATCAACATCATCAGTTGTGTTATACTCCACAGTCAGTGTGTTCATATGTTACTAACTGTCACGTGTTTCACTGTTCCATGCTTTCTCTGCTGTTTTCTCACGCAACAGTAGTATTACGCACACTTACATTCGAAAATATGTAAAGTAAGTAGCTTTTAATGACATCTGATTACATAGATATCTGTTCTAATAGTTCGTAAAACAGGTTTTATATATTAATATTTATATATGGAGTTAAATGAGACGGACAGGGGCTCAACATGAGTGTCTGCCACTAACGGTAAAGGGGCAATATCGCCCCCTTACGAAAGAAAAGTGAAATCTGAGTTCGAGAATAAAGTAAGTCTCAAGAGTTTCGTACAAGTCAACA
>JBBMFX010032420.1:0-11938 GCA_037832545.1 Rhabdalestes septentrionalis
ATATAGGTGCTGTGAGTGTGTGTGTGTATATACATACACATATATGTTTATATAAATATACATATTAATAATACTTTTTCCTTACAATATATTTGACAAAAAATATTATATTTCAGTATGTGTTAAATTATTATAATATCAGTATATATTAAATTACATTGTTGTTAAAATATGTAAGTATCTACATGACAAGAACAAGAACTTTCTTAATCTTAATCCTAATCCTCGTTTTGATCTTAACCTCAGTGCTCTTTGAGCGTGCACGTGCACACACAGACACACATACACAAACATGCACACGCACACACTCACACACACACGCTCACTTACACACACACACACACACACACAAACACATGCGCGTGCAGATATCTCCACGCTCTAACTTTTCAGTGCCAGATAATGAGTAAAATTAGTGCAAATGCTCTTAGTAATAGTTTCAGATTTTTTTTCCCTGGCAAATGATTTTTTTCAACTTGTTTTTCCATCTATGCATAAATTAAAAAATCTGCTGAAATTTATTATTCATCTGAGATGTGATTAATATGCAAAATTATGCAAATTAAGATGCAATTAGGCTCCAATTCTCCAGTGGAATTTTCCATTATAATTTAATACAAAGTAACAGAGTAATTGGTGTCACGTGTAATTACGGTTACTCAAGTGTACTTTCAGGCATGCAAATGATGTGCTATATGTTGGTTATCCTATGCAAATGCAGCGCATGCTGCTTTAACAAGTTGGAGATACCTGATAAGTGCAGATGAAACCTGAGGCATCGGCGGACTTACAGGGAGCAGGACGTGACCACCGGATGCAAACTTTGCGAAAAAGTTAGTTTATTTGTAGGCTGTGTCTTGGTCTGAATGCGAAGTAGATGTTTAGGTTGCTGTAAGAGACTTGTTCGCATGAGATTTATACAGATGGGGCAGATTTCTCTGCATTATTTTAAACCAGATTTTTCTGCCTAAATGTAAACACGAGAATGGGATTTTTTCAAATCAGATTTGAGCAATATTTTTGGGCTAGAATTATCAACCAAATCATCTGTAATGAGAAGGTTCAGGCACAAAAAAATGTCACTCATTACAACATTTGTGAACACCAGAAGACATTTAAAATGTGTGGATACATCATGAAAGACGTATAGAAATGTTTAAAAATATATATGATTTCTGTTAATATAGAGTTGGGGCAAAACATTTGTTTTGTTTGCATTTTATTATATATAAATATATGTGTGCATGCTACTGTAATATATTTTCCATTATTTATCTAGAAGCCAGTAGTTAAATCAAAACATAACGGTTGATAACAAATAACATTAATACCAAACTGGGATAGCCACACTCTTTGTCCTGGTTAGCCAAAGTACAGTGGTTGTGGTGGCCTTAGGGCAAAAAGACAGAAATATATATTACTAAAGAGGGAGCGTAAAATATAATGTAATTTTAATATTACACTACATTTCGTTATTTGAATTTTCAGTTGAATAGATCATAATAATACACTTGTTCTTTCAATGGGTTGGGAAAATGGGGGCAGGGTGATGTAGTCAATCGTCTAAAGTTAGTTTTGGCCCATGTGCCCTACTTTGTTTAGTCTGATTTATTGATTGAATGGTTTATTGACTGACTGATTGATTAATTGATTTGTCAGTTGATTGTAATTTTTAATTGACTGATTAGCTGTTAATCAGAAAATAATTATGATTGAAATTAAGAATTAAATTATGAAATTAAGAATTCAACTGTGAGCTCAGCATATGATTGCAAATTTATGTGACCCACCCCCCACTCCCCACCGCCTTTCCCCAGTTGACAGTACTAAAACAGAGCTTTAATCTCTAATTATCCACCAGATCTGCTTTAAATCAAACAAGCGAACATAGAACTTGTACGATTCTGATATGCATGAATATCGCTCCTACCACTGTCATATCACTGTTGTTAGCTTGCTGGGTTAGGGCTAACAAGTTTGTTTGCCATGTTTTATTCCCATTTTGTGGGTCATAGAAATTAAGTCAGAAATTATGTTGTTTGTATTCATCTGGCAAAGATCTGTACAAAATATCCCGTTAGTACGAGACTTTAACACCATTAGTGGTCCTATATATATTAACAATATATTAAATAGAGATAAAAGATATACAGTATATGTGCATATTTTGTGTCTGTGTGTCTTAGCCAAATTTGTTGGACAATAATTGGAATCTTGAAATTATACCCTAGGTTTACCATTACAAACCATTTGGTATCACAGAAAATAACTCTGCAAACTGGCAGAACCTTTTAATGTGTCTTTCACTTGGATTTAAAAAAAAGCACAAGTGGCATAATGGGAATCTTGCTGCATTGCCAGAAGTGATGCATTGAGTTTACCCGGCTCAAATATGTACATCATTTCCACATGAATAAAATATATTACATCAGGACAAGTTTGTCTCTCCGTGTATTTACTTTTGCAAATCACGGCCTTGCTGTAATATGTTTTATTCATGTGGAAATGTTCCACAGTCAATTCACCGCCGCACTTTCTTGCTGCGGCATTCAAGTCTATGGAGATTGGTTCCTTCTTGGGCGGTAAATTGATTTTAAATTGTTACATGGCTGCTTACATGGCCTGACTAGCAGCTCATTGACATCAGTATCACAAATGACCTCCTCCTCCCCCCACCCAGTCGCCTCTCTCCACCTTTTTCCTCATTCTATCTCTTCCGTTCTTCCTTCTTTTCTTCCTCTTTCTTGTTTCTCCCCTGACTCTCTTTATCCCCCCCCCCGAACAAAGACACCCCACCCCCCCATCCCATCACCGCCTCCATCCTGAGCGGCTGCCTGCGCAACTCTCTCAAAGAACATAATCCCTCAACAGAAATCGCCACACAAAAGCGACTCCGGCTCAATCCTATAACGCGCGGCCACGCCACACAATGCCCCCTCCCACCTGCCCCCTAGTCCGCGCCTCTTCAGGAGCCTGGGATGCCCCATGGCAAAAATCACTCTTTATCCTTCTCATTCCCCCTGCTAGCATGACTGATTAGCGCTATCCTTCTCCGCGGCACCCCGTCCCACTCTTTGCCTTCCCAGCCTGGCCTGGGTACGCAGTCCTCACCTCACCGCCGCCCTGTCGCTCAGATTTTATTCCCCACAGAGGCAAATTACCAATAACATTTGATCACAGTTAACCCGACTACAAGGTTAGCTGTCACTTTTATGCTAAGATTTTAATTGCGATTAATCGCATGGGTAACTGTAATTCATTGCGATGAATCACATGTTTATATGCAGAATTAAATCATTCAAAATAGTGTATTGCACACCTTTATTTTTAAAGTACTACTGTACCATTGTAGCAGCTTCAAAGGGGGACCAATTCCATGTGAAAGTCGATGTATTTGAGGTGGCATTGAAATCCCATTTGGTTTAAGGGTCAAACGTCCCAATATTTTTGTCCCAATAATGTGTTAACACAATTATAACACATTAATATACCCAGTCTTTATATAAATATATATAAATATATATTGTATAATTTATAGTATTCCATATTTTTTTTTTATGTTTGGCCTGGAGAGGCCATATGGCAGTTCATGCTATAAGTTTACTATTGTTGTGTGGGCTTAGTTGTCCTTAGTTGTTCTGTAGTCATTAAGGGTTTTTTTCCTGTACAAATATAAACAGGACCAAAATATATATAACAGATATACCACCATGATCTGAAAAATCTGTTTGTTTTTTTATGTACTGCTACATATTTATAGCTCACAATAAAATTGCAGCATGCAGGGATGCAGCTGGTAGACAGCCCATGTATATATAAATTGTTGCTGTGTTACTAAAATATTCCTCTACTTGGGAAGGTTAAAAGCACACACTCTCACATTAGGCTAGGCAGCAGACTGGCATTGTTGTATTGGCGTCATCTGATTTCTTAACTTTGTCAAAATAGCAACACAATATGTTCAGCGAGTGCATTAAGAGTAAGACAGTGAACAGCAAGCAGGTGAACAAAAGACAAAATGCATAATAAAAAAAAAACATTGCAGAAGAAGCTTGAACGGGGTTTGCGGCACCTGCACGCACGCGATATAGGTCAAGGGAGGGTTTGCATTTCCTGTGCGTGGCGGTTTAATAGCAGCGCCTCAGCCTCTGAGCCCCATGTCCCAGAAAGCTGCTTCTGCTGCGTCTCCTGAGCTTCTGGGGGAGTTCGGGCAGCCGGGGTTTCAGCGTTTGGGTTGGGGAGGGGGTAAGGGAGCGTGGGTGATGCGATGTAATCTCACGTCGTGTCGTCTGTGTGGTCTTTTGCTCGTATGCCTCATTCACCAAACTCAGGGAGGCAGAGTGGAGATTATATCTGCCAAGGCAGGCGCAGCCTCCAGAATCTAGACTGTCTATATGAAAAGAAGCTCACTCTGGCATCTGTCTTCAGCATCCTTGAAAGCGATACATCTGCATAAAAACTGTTTCCCCCCTTTTACCCCAAACACTTCTGAAGAACCTAGACATGTTGGTTGTGTAAAAAACTGCTTCTTTACTTTTGAAACAACAATGCAAGCCTAAAAAATAAATTGGCTTCATGTAAACTGAAGGCCTGAATCGTCCCACATACGCCCCAAATCGCATTGAGCTGTTAAAGAATCTCAAGTAGACTTGCTTGTGTTGTTTATGACACTGGATGACTTGCTGTTATCTATAAAATATTGGAACAATTGGGTAAATATTAACAGAAGCCAAACGGCCTGAAGTTTTGGTAAAATTGGAAAATATGTGTTTCTATTCATCCAAGCTGTGGCTTTAAGCAAGAAATGGTGGGGCTCACCACAGTCTGATGGTGTGAAAAAACATTTTAGCTGCAGAATTACCCACTTTACCTTCTGAAAAATTGGATTCAGTGATTAGACGTGATGTCACTATTCACAGAGGGAGCGATTCTTTCAAGTGGGCAAAGAACCGGGACTTTCATGAGAAACGAACACGTGAACAACACACTGAATCTTGTAGAAGGGTATTTGCGAACATGTGGGCTTTTGGCTCGGCTTTCAGCTCTAAACAACTACACAAACAGAACGAGGGGAAAAAGGCATTATTTGAAATATTTACTGAATATTTGCATGTTTTCCCTCATCGTTTTTCTCTCTCTCTTTCTCTGTTTTTTGTAAATATGTCAGAACAAACAGATGACGGGATAGAAAGCATGCGTAGAGAATAAACGCAGTCATTTGCTTCTCCTCTCTTGGTGGATTACCGAGCCGCCGCCGCCGCTGTGTGTGCCTCTGCCAGTCCCGTTTGCCATTTCTGGGCTCGCGTTGCACCTTGAAATATTTGCCAAATGGATTTCTGAGGCTGTAATTAAATTTAGTCCACCTTCACACGTTTCGTCAAGGTGCACCAAGGAAAGGGAGCTTACCACGGACCTTCCTGTCGCGTCCACAAGCCTGCTAACAGCTGGAAACGTCCATTTTGGACAATTTTGGAAACATTTTCCAGATTTCTTTGCACTTATGTGGCGAAAAGCAGGAAATGCACATGCACCCCGATTGTAAGATGGGCAATACGTTATCTTTATTTTGGTAAAAATACACTATAATACATTTTTCAGTGTGTTGCTATAATATATTGCTGGCATTTCTATAATGCTAAATAACTGCTTTTCTACTAAATAGGCCTAAATAACTGGCGTTATTTGATCAAATTATCCACATTGTTTTGCATAACTTTTTTCACAGTTCTACCAACTTGGTTTTAGCATAGGAAGTGTATGTTGCATCCCATTAAAACATCTTTAAAGTGTTCTCGAATGGTGAGCGGTGGTTGTGACAGCTTCCTGTGGCCAGAACAGGGAAGCTAGGAATGTAAAAATGCAGCTTTAGGGGAAATATGAATGTAGCTTCATTGCTTAGAGTTTCATAATATTCAGCTAGATCTGGAATCGCCACTGTTTTTGTTGCTAAGAGACTTTTTTTTAAATGGTTAAAACTTTATATTCACCTTAGCAGAAAGCTAACACGCTTATACTTCTAACAAGCTAATACTTCTACAATAATAAAAGACAGAACTCGAGCACAACAGGAGAAACTGTAACATACAAGCTACAGAACATTTCATATATTTGCCTGTAATGAAATTCCAATGTGTGTGTTTAAACTCGAGCAGACATTCAATGCAAACTCTAAGCTAACACCTTGTAGCTAGCACAGCACCATTAGAGAAATGAGCACAAATCTGGTTTTAGTGAATTTATTCATGGCCTAATAACATACACTTTATGATTCTAGGACAATCCCTGGCTCAAATCTAAGTTTCTGAGCTCAGTCTAAATGATTTAATAAAGTCACACATGTTCAGGTTTCAGTTTAAAGATTATATTCTATTTTATTTATTTATTTTCATTTTGTACCATGTAAGGATGGGATTAGCACTCGAATGATCATGGGGGTGGAGCCAGTAAACAACAACAACAACAACCTGCGTACAGTACATGTATAATCTGCCTAGTAACAAGCACCTGATTGGATGGATTTTCTTATATCATTTTATTTTGCTTTACTAAATCATTTTCAGTCCTGCATAGCAGTATATGACGCAGTATATTATACGTATTATACTTACAACATTATAAGTCTTTTTTACTATTATATTCATATTTAATAACTTTTTACTACATTTTATGACATGATTTTACACCTTCATAGCTTTACAAAATTGTCCTACGTTTATTGTGTTTTTGAAACATTTTATAGCTTTTTATAGTATTTTACATTACATTTTTACTACTTTAAATGTGTTTTATGGGGTTTTTTTCTATGTTTTTGCTATTTGTAAAATTTTATACTACTTTACTCCAATTTTCACCATTATTCTTACTGAAACACACTACAAATCCTGAGGCACATCATGGTGCTGTATTTTGTCATATCGCCTGGCCTTGTTTTGGGCCTGTGCATTTGTGATGCCATCCAGAATCATCAGTCAGACCTGACCTGCTGTGCTTGCCTCACGGTTCGACCGTTAACTTCTTAATGCGACGGGCATCAGAAAGGGCATGCAGCAATTATGCTGTGATGAAATTACACAAATCAGATGTAACAGACCCCCTGCAGCGTGCTACTCTGACTTGAAAGGGTCCAATAAAACCACTTCGCCGGTGAAGTCGCCTTTCAGGTAGGCCTCATCTCCACCTCACTTTATTCCTGCCTACCTCCGGCTCAAGCACTTTTCAAAACATTCATAATTTCCATAATAACTGTCCATGGGAAAATGATCATTTAAGTGATTTTATTCAAAGAGCAATCAAGTTTATGGAAGGAGGGAGTAAATAAGCCGTGATCCGGAGTGTAATTGACTGTACAAATGTGGGCTGCAGAGAACTCGTCACTTGTGTCAGCATGCAGAGACTGGGCTGTGATATTTATCCACACACACACATTACCATGCCCCCCCAAACATCTCCCCCACGCAAGGATTTGAAAAATCTGCATTGTGTGGCTCTCACCAAGCATTCAGTTATTAGAAAAATACTAATTTTGTCGCTCTTAATGTCATGAAATATTTTAGAATTCCTGCCTGAATTTACAGCATTAATTCAATACAATCATTTTAAATGTACCTGCTTAGCAATTGAACTTCTAGTAGGCTAGTTCTAAATTTGACAACAGAAAAATTCTCTTGAAATAGAACTGGATTTACATACATACTTAAGGCCATGGACATAGTAATTATAAAACAAATACTACTACTACTACTAATTTTAATAATAGTAAATCCTAAATAGTAATGTCATTATTTCTTCTTCTCCTTCTTCAATTTTATTACTTAAAATTTCCAGCAGTGTGTTATTCTTTATAAAAATTTTATAGTGAAAGCACCAACAGAAATGACCCAAAATCATTTGAAAGTGTTTTTTGCACTCCTATAAAATAATGATTTTGTTCTAATAGTAACTATAGATAAATAGGTAGATAGACAGATGGACAGACAGACAGACAGACAGATGACTAGAAAATCATGATCAGACTATTGTAATATTAATTGTTGCTGTTATTTGTCAATATTTTTTTCACTATTATTACACAAACATGTATGTATGTAATAATTCGTCATAATGAGATAATTATTATTGTTATTTTTTTTAAGGTTTAGTTTATACTGTTCATGTGTATATATTTATATATATATCAGAATCTCCTCCTGAACTTGAGCGTGTGATGGGGGGAGGGGCGGGGGAGACAGAATATCTAAAAGTGAAAGTGATCAATCGGTCACACGTGAACACACCACTGCACACAGTGTGAACAGCACGAAATTCCTCCTCTGCATTTAAACCCATTCACCAAGTGAAGTAGCGGCCGGCCATGAATTCTGCACCTGTATGGAGAAGTATGTGTCTCGGGGAGCAGTGTGTGGGGAGCAGTGTGTGGGGAGTTTACCGAGGAGCGGTGTGTGGGAACGGTACTTACTCAGGGTACCTCAGAGGTTCCCAGCAGTCTGGAGGATCGACCCATGAGTTTCTGAATACGTTTTTCATAAAAAACAAGTTATTTGTGCCAATCCGAATGCCATATTTGTATTTGTCTCTACCCCTAATATATATAGGTAATATATATATATATAAAGAGAGACCATAATATAATTACAATATAACTGAACTGTAGTTTTTCTGCATGTCTGTGACTCAGGAAGATCTCATGAGTGTGATACAATGACACACACTGCTCGCTCTTTCTCTCTTTCTGTCTCTCTCTCCCTCTGACACACACACACTGCTCCTTTCCTCTGTAATTGTAGGCCCTTCCGGATAGATGTTATAGTGACATTATTCATTAGTGTTTGCCCAAAGAAATGATTTAAAATCTTTACAGCGCTCTTTCAAGCAGAATCGCTATTAAGCGGGGAAGCAGCGCGCTGACTAAAGTGTTAAATGGTTTGTTGAAGACGTCTGGGGTACAAGAGATGATAAACATAAATTATGGCTAATATCCTGCACCAGTGAGTAGAGGGCTTTATTTATTTATTTATTTATTTATTTATTTATTTATTTATCACATCAAAATGACCCACTGGGCCTATTCGCTGTCCTGGTCTGGAAAAGTGGGCTGTCCTTTCACAACCCTCTGTTTCTCATCACATTGAAGACACAGACAGAAACAAATGCAGGGGTGTGTTAGCGACTTTCAGACACCTGCTTTACACCTCGAGTCCTACCTACCTGTGTTCTGATTTCATTTGGCTGAACTGGCGCAATAGCCCTCCAGGAACAATGTGCTTCAGCAAATGTCAAAGGCAGGTATTTATAACGTTTATGAAGCAGGGGTGCAAATGAGCAAAGAACGGGATGTTTTGTACTACCGTTAAATATGCTGCACTGACAGATGCCTGCAAAGCATTCATCCTCGTTGCATCCTTTCTTCCAAAGGCAACATCCTGTGGTGCTGTTTCAGATGCTGTTGGTTTGGCTACACACCCCAGTTCAGCAGCTAATCTGGATTTTGTGACTCAGGTTCCATCTGTAAAGAACACTGAGGTGTTAATAGTCTGTCCCAGTGGAGGAGACTCCTTTATGGAAGCCTGTTGTCCATTGTCTTCTTAGGCTGCCTATTACTTAGCCTTTTTTTTAGCTTACATTATAGCAGGTATTATTAGCAGCTTAGCACTCTGAGGCCTCCCAGAGATGCCCCAGTGGTTTAAGACATCTTTGTGGGTCCAAGGTTCCCTCCAGATCCTCATCCAGGCCATCTAGAAACATACAATGTAGATGAAGCACAATGCTAGCTTACTAGTGTCGCTAGCACTGATTTAGCAAAACCATAATTCCAGAATGAGAGGGAGGGGCGATGCCAGCTTTCCAGCCATTTTCCCAGCAGAAATGAATCAGCCATCAGTGTTCAGGGAATTCCAGATGTAGGTTAATATTTCTTCTGAGTGTTGCAAATGTTGTTAGCAGGTTCTGTCGTAGCTGGACTGGAAATGGCGGGGCATGGGTTTGGGGGTTTCTGGGTGGTGGGGTGTTTTTGAGGGAGTGGAGGTGGGGGGAGTTGGCGGTTAATAAGTGGGTGACTGGGAGTTACCACACCTCAGAATCTCTGGGCCCGCCGTTTCGGGGAAGCGTGAGAAATCGGTGGCACCTCTCCTGCTAGCTTGGCTGAACTGGTGCCATATCTTGTGATGGACTGAGGCAGGGAGTGGAGGCAGCCAGGGATGAATACGGCTTAATCTTTACACAGGCCACATGTGTGCGCATGATAACACGCATGCTTTCTTCCCGGCGCCGGGCTGTTCCGGTCCTGCTGCCAGGTTGCTGCCTTCGAAAGAGCCGTGTTTCGCTGCGATATTTAGCCTTGTGAACGGAAAAAGAGTGGTGGCACCTAAGGAGGGGGTTAATGCATGTTTTTGGAATTGGGGAGGCTCAAATTTGCTGTAATTCCTGACACATTTCAAGTGACAGATATGGGAGTCTTACGGCTGCAGACAATATGTAAAAGCAACTATAAATGGATCGCTCCCATATTAGCGTCTGATATTGGGTGTCTTAAGGCCCAGCTGCAATGGAGATGGTTATTTTCGAGTCATCTTAGCTGGTGGGAAGTGCTTGTCAGCTCAGCAGTATATGCAGGCCACCGGCAGAGTCGCTGAGGTCGCGCCTCCTCTACCGAATCCACCCCGCAAACGCGCATTCGGCATTATCAACGAATTAAACAAACATTGCTCGTGTGTGTGTGTTTGTGTGTGTGTGTGTTTATTTCCTCCTTGCCTCTTTCTGAGAACAAAAAGGCCTTTACTGTGATTGCATTACCATAAATGATTCTATAGCATCTGCCCGTCAATAATTATGGTACAGATTTGCCAGACCTTTGACTCTGAGTTTGGATGAAACCCAGGTGGAGAGCGGGCGGCTAAATTGTCAGACGCTCCCTCCCATGTCCTTTCCCGTGCACATGGTTCCACAGCCGGCCCAATTAAAAAACAGGGCAGGCTGCGATATTAGCGGCAAATTAATAGACGCTCACTAATTGAATGTATCAAATTCAGACGGTGCCACATCTTCTAAACAAATGCACTTGCATGGGAAATATTGGATATCCAACGAAAGCGTTTTATTTGGATGCTACTATCTGGACTCCCGGTGGTTTAGGATAACTGATTTAGTGGATGGTTAGTTACTGGTTAGTTACAGCTTAGCTTTAGTATTTAGTTGCTTTTTTAGTGTACAGACAATTTCTTAAATCAGCTTAAATGCATTTAGTAATAACCAGTAGCAATATAAATAAATAAATATACCTAGTATATTGTTATTTATATATAAACCCAGGCAAAGTGATTAGGGCATCCAAGGCTCACACAAGAGCTCCTGTAACTGCTGAAAAAGTTCATGCTGGCTCTGATACAAAGGAGTCAGAACAGACAGGGGATCACAGCTTGCTGTGTATGTGACTGTGTAGCTGCAGACCACTCAGGGGGCCCATGCTGACCCCTGTACACTGTCTACAAGTCCAAGTGCCTACAATGGGCAAGTGAGCAGCAGAACTGGACAAAATCATGTTATTTATGTAGATTTACAGTACTGGCCAGAAGTTTTGGGCCCATCCTTGTATTTTTTTTAAATAAACCATACACTGCTCTATCAATTTCTTTTACAGGGAAAATACTCAAAACAAGCATTAGTGGCTGGTTTTAAAATATAATGTAACAATAAGTGCTTTATATATGTGATGTTGAAAAATGTAGAAAAATGTCCTCAAAATCTATATTTTTTGCTTTTGTGCCTAAATAATGTGTTACTACAGACAGTAAAATGTTGAAATCCAGTCAGTTACATTTGTTTTTAGTATTTCTAAGTAATGTTGTCTTAGAAAACATTTCTTATTTCCATATACAGTCATGTGAAAAAATTAGGACACCCTTTGAAAGCATGTGGTTTTTTGTAACATTTTTAATAAATGGTT
>JBBMFX010032429.1:0-11938 GCA_037832545.1 Rhabdalestes septentrionalis
GGCCTCTCTCATCTTTTTAAGTGGGAGAACTTGCACAATTGGTGACTGACTAAATACTTTTTTGCCCCACTGTACATTTCATGCACTGGGCATGTGGAATACTAATTCAAATATATCAAGATCAAAACCAGGTCATTTATTCAGTAGGAATATCGAAGTGTGCAACAATCTGTCTTAAGAATGTGCTGGCCTGGAGGGACAAAAACCCAATCTACTTCAGCCAAAGAGGTGGGGGACGCCAGTTCCCGGCAGTTCAGGACCCAATGCCAAAACTGATGAAAAGACAAAAGCACAAAGTGTGTGTGAGTGTGTGAGAGAGAGAGAGAGAGAGAGAGAGAGAGAATGTGAGAGTGAGACTGAAACAGAATGTAGAATGGATTATTACAGCATACCTCTCTCACCACACGAACAGCCTCCTCAAATGTTGGGAGAACATTGAGGTTCCCCTCTTTCTCCATCAGCTTGACCTGACAAATCCAATATTTGGCAAATTTTTGTGCCATTGGCAATCGAGACAGGACCTCACTCACTTGGTCTACGTGACAACCCTGTTGAGTAACACAAGAACACAGAAAATGAGAGAAAATTCCAGGAAAGGCACAAAGCAATCAACACAATCTAACTGATATAGAAATGGCTCAGGAATAAGGCTCATTAACTTCTTATTCATTTAATGTTGGTGGGTTTTTCACACAAACATATACACAAACAAATTGTATATCAGACTGGAAATAGTCCTAATCCAGTCCAATTTATTTCTGGGCTGTGGAAGTAACTGTTATTCACAGGGGGTTAGAAAGAGCTATTTTATATTGGTATTCACATTTCATAAGCAACTATTTCGAATACAAATTACACTTATACTGACTACTGTAGACAAATTCCTTTAGCTTGGAAAAACCACGCAGGTCAAATATCATCAGGTTTAGGATGAGCTAATGGAAAGCATACAATTGTTCAAGGGACAAACAAACAAAACATAAGTGATTTCATGCATTATCCTTTTATGGACATTACCATTGAAAGCCAAAGAAACTCATACTTGCAAAGCCATATAGTCTTCTAATGATCTGGTAAGCTTGAATTATTCAGCAGTGGCAGCTTTAGTTTTCAGATGATGTCAACTAGCTTTTCTCCACAACAGAATACTAAGTAATATTAAGTACACGGATGAGCCAAAATATACAGGACTTGTGGCACACATAAAAGATACTTGATCTGATTGAGACCAAGGTTATTTGGAGACACATGTCTCTCAAACCAATTTGATCAAATGTGTGCAATTTGGGAGGGTAGCTTCTTCTGTTTAAAAGATGACAATATTTGGGGAATACCAAAGACCTGGCAACCTTATTCGCCAGCTCCATTTCTAGTTATGACGCAGTTAGTGTGGGCACTATGGCAGGTGTGCAGCTAAAAAACTTGGCAGTATGCAATGTACCATGCACTACATTCTAGGGCTGGGTCTAAATTTTCCAGATCGATTATTTCAATTACTTTCCCTTTAAGAACACTACCGCGTGAGGAGTCAATATTTTTAATTAGAAAAACATTGAAGATCATTTCTTTTGTTTCCAAAAGTGCAAGTTATTTATTTTACTTTTTTTTAATAAGAACAACGTGACTGTTCGTTTTAGGTAATGTGTGCTTTAATTTCAGTTGTTCAAAACTGATGTTCAATAAATAATCCCAGATAGTTGATAGTAATGCACCCTTCATTCGAAAATCTCTCATGTCAGCATATTTACTGTACAAAATTTGTCAGTGAACTATGAAGGCAAAAAAAAAAAGTACATAAATTAATCGTTCATTAATTGTAATCGAGTTAAAATGTATCAAGATTTTGATTTTAGGCCAAATCGCACAGCCCTACTACATTCCTCTTATAATCAGCAATAGGCTGTCAGAGAAGCCCATCTGTCGGCTCAAACCAGACAGATTAGCCTTTGATGCTTTTGCAAAGCAATGGTCTGTTCTTACTTGGACCACTGTCAGGGATTGATGTTTAGCCATCACAATTAGCCACTGTCAAAAGCACCCACATCTCAAAGCCTGCCAATTTGCCCCACATCATCAGCTCAGAGAAATGACTGCTTATTGTCTGACATGTGCAGTTGTAACAAGTTGCATTCTCCTAATCTGCAAGAGATAATAAAGTACCAGCTCATGACTGTTTATTAATCTGTGAATTGCCTGAATCTTAATCTCAGTCCCCCATCCTCTGCTGCAATTTTATTGCATTTATTTTTTATTCTTACAGCATAAATACTAAGTCACTTTCACAAACAATTTCACACTACTGACCTGCTGTTATAGCACAGTAAATTTTCCACACAATCGTGTCAATATAACTGCTATTTCTGTTATAATAACGTCCTATAATTGTCTAATTTATTCTCTATTATATTTTATTTTTCTGTTGCATTGAGCAGTCTAATGATCGAATACAATTTTACTTGGGACAAATAAAGTTCTCTTATTTTATAACAACCCTAATACAGGCAATACTAATAATGATCATTACTGACCATGAAAATTCCATCAAACCTTAATAATAAGCATAATTTGAAAGATAATGGAGATAAATTGATTCGATTTGGAGCAATTCAGTTCAAGGCTCACTAAAATGAGAGCTTGCTTGGGTCAATGAGGACTTTAAAGTCCATAACACATATCAGTAACACTTTATTTGAAACAGCTTATCCTGAGTACAGTTACTCTGGAAGAATTAGTCCCCAGAGCAGGGTCATGTACCTGCTCTACAAGTTTGATGCAGTCGTCCAGTGACTGGTCCACGACGCAGACGAAATCATGCACCTCATCCTCCTGTTCCATAGTTGCCCAGTAACTCTGAGAAACAGTAGCAGTCGTCTTCCTCCTTACTGGCTTAACAGGCATTGGAGGACGCTTATAAGTTATCCCTCTGGACTCTCGCCACTCCTGGAGTTTACGCCTGTCCAAGACATTTCATTAAGATTTATATAAATGAGAAATATGTCTATGAAAGTTATTACTAGATGCATCACACTTGCAAGATGGAGCATGTGAGGTTACAGTGCCACATACACTGTTAAATCCATGACAGTTCGCTAGCACCAATACCTTTAAAATAACATTATTTGACCATTACTTCTCAAATTTCACTACAAAAATATACACTCACATTCTCTCTTCCTGAGCAGCAGTCATCTTCTTCTTTCCATCCAGAGGGACCGTCCTAAAACCCTGGGTCCCAGGATTGTGCACTGTTTTGGGGGTCTTAAGCAGCATGTCATTCTTGGCATTGGTAGAGCCCTTGGAGAGGTATGGAGCTTTCTGTGACACTGACACAGGAACCGTAGTGTTAGTGGGCGGTCTAACTGTGTTGTGCCGTTGCAGTGAAAGTGTCACACTTGTTTTGGGAGCATTTCCTGATTTTAAATTGGAAATTCTTTGTTTATCCATAGTAGTAGCTCTTTTTTGTGCGACAGTGAGAGACAGTTTGTTACGTGGCTCATTTAATTGAGAAAGCGTCTTATTCTGAGTCATTTCTGACCTGGTCTTTTGTGTCTTATTCTGAGTCGGATCTGACCTGGCATTTTGTGTCTTATTCTGAGTCGGATCTGACCTGGCATTTTGTGTCTTACTCTGAGTCATATTTGACCTGGTCTTTTGGGTCTTATTCTGAGTCGTTTCTGACCTCACATTTTTCATTTGTGAATCATTGACTTCAGATTTAATCACCTTAGGGGCCCCACTGTATGTGCTGCCCAAATAATGACCAATCCTTGTTTTAATGGGTGGGGTAGGTTTATTCTCTGTATTAGTTTTTGCACAATTCCTGCTTGATGACAAGTTTCGCATCTGTTCAGTTGCTCTGGGACATTTTATTTGAGATCTGGAAATCATTGTGACTGAAGATTCCTTTTTACCAACATTTTGCTTCCTGGCAGAGTCTTGCCCGGCAGTTTGTCCTACGAAACGAGAGATCCCACAAGAGGTTTTTACTTGATCAGACTTCAATACTTGATCAGCCTTAACTTGTTTTTGAGTTCCAACAACTGTATAGATAGGTAGCTTTGTTTGCTGTTCTTTTACAGACATGCCTCTAATGGCTGTTGTTCCCTTAGAAAGTGTTCTACAGGTCTGAACTGTTTGAGGGATAGCGGATTTGAACATGGCATGCTGAAGGGTGGCAGAAGGAGCTTTAGATATGGACCTTGACTCCTTTTTAGAAGTGGTATTTTTTTCTGTCAGTGTGTTTTTCATCTTTATGCCTTTTCTCACAGATACAGCGCTCGAGGTCTGGTTCTCCTTCCCTTTGCATAACTGAGAAAAAGAAAAAATGTCAAATGTCAGCATATACATCTCTAGGAATCAAAACTAGATAAAACAAGCTTTAAACTCACAGCCTGAAAGCTCTGCGTAGTTCCTGTGGGTTTCTTCAGGACTGCACTGTCCTTGAGATACGGCCTTGAGGAAAAATGAGAGAAAAAAGTATAAGTGGTCTGCCAATTCTTCCAACTGTTTTAAATTTAAATGTACTCAGAACTCACTTTGGATTGGGGAGTTTAGATCTGCCTTTCGCCAACAAGTACTCAGCAAGTTTCTGCTTACGTAACTCTGCGAACAAATAAAAGTCACTTTTTCAGGCCTTCGCCTAAATTTTGACAACCAATCATGTTTAATATCAAGGCTGTGCAATCAAGGCACCTTGTTGGTGCAAAAACTAATTTTATGCCTCTCAGTCTAGCTTATCTTTGCTATATAGAGAAGATTAAGCGAAGGAAATGGGAATAAAAGTTTAACACTGACAGGCTGTCTGAATTTAAAAGGAGTTTAGATAAAGGAGTTCCAACCACTCAGCATTCAGCGCCACCAATATACTGATCACCACCCGATCATCTGGAATTATCTGCACCTGTTTCCTCCCTGGTTAGACATGCTGTGTTATACTTGAATTATTCATACAGAGGCTACAGTGAGGCCTAACAAAACAAAAATCCTTCCTCTGAAACTGGTCAGGTTGAGGGCTAGACTAAAACGGAAAGTCCTTCAGGAAGGTTGTAGAACAATTCCTCAAGATTACATTAAAAACAAATAAAGTCTGGCTCTTTGGAAAAAAATCGGAAGAAATTAGGGGCGGATAAAGGCATTTGGACAATACTGTATGTTGAGCTCAACAGTCAAGTGTAATGGGAAGTGTGAAAGAGAGGGGAGAAAAAGAGTTCAGGCAGGGTGGAAAGGTTGGGGAAATGTGGCAGGAGTGATGTGTGACAGGCACGTGCCAGAAAGCATGAAAGGGAAGGGGTACATGATAGTGAAAATGTTAAGGCCTGCATTGGGAGTGACGAGGATGAGGAATGAGTTGGAGGAAAAGAGGATGAGGAAGCTATTGGAGGAAAAGTCAAGAGACCGTGAAACTGTGTTGCTTTGGACATGTACTGAGAGGAGACTGAGTATGTTGAGAGAAGGATACTGAGGATGGAGCTGCCGGTGAAGAGAAGAGGAATGCCTTGTGGGAGGTTTATGGATGTGGTGATAGAGGACAAGCAGGCAGTTGGTGTGAGAGGGGAAGATGAAGAACAGAAGTAAATGGAGATAGCTAATCGGTAGCAGCCACATCTACACATCATATATTTTATATATATATACACTACCGGTCAAAAGTTTTATAACACCGCACTTTTTCAGTGTCGTTTTGTATTGAAATTCAAGCGGTTCTGCAGTTTTCAGCTTACCATCTGTTCTTTTTTAAAGATAGTTCTGGCATAGTATGGACTTTTGTTTTGGGTCACTATCTTGCTCACTTCTGAGACACACACACACACACACACACACACACACACACACACTATCTCAAATGTATTCATACACATATATACATACAAATATTTACGATGTACACTCATGTTATATCGAATGGTTTTCATTCTATTAGTAATGCTGTATCTGTGTTCTTTTGTTCTGTCCATTTTGCTGTTGTAAAAATTCAAGTTTCTCACCTGTGGGACTAATAAGGTGTAACATAATTTATTACCGTATCTAACCTGACACTAGCTAAGTTGTCGTCTTGTCAAACTTTAAAAGCAATGCGTGCACATGACAAGCCCAAAAACAGATTAGAAAGAGGAGAGATAGCGTTAGCATGAACCAACAATACAAAAACAAACGGGTTTAACTTACCTATTCGGGATAGTTTGGACGTATCTTCATTCTTTAACGTCTCCATCGTTGTCATATAGTTTTTTGTTTATGCTTCGTCTTGTTTTTTATTGCAAATTCTCGATATAAAAGCAGACCGACTTTTCGAGCTAGCACGAAATGGTCAAAACAAACGAGAAGTTGAATGTCGCGGGGGTAACGCCTCCTGCTATCTGATTGGTCTATTCAAAGTTTTGAAAAAAAAAAGGCCGTCGTTTCCGGGCGTACGTTGTGTCATTTCTGAGGCCCAGAAACAAATAGATATTTACCATTTCTTTTAAATAATTGATGTATAACATTTTTTATTATACACAATGTGGACAAATTCATTAGGAAACACTTTTTTCAGGGTTTGGGCTTGACACTTTACTTCCAGAAAAGGGCAGTCTTAATGCTTAGAATTTTTTTAGACAACGGCATGCTTCAAATTTATTTACAGTTTTAGGACGAAACTCTTCCACCTCCAGCTCTAAAGTGTGAAAAAGAGTAGAAGAAGGGAGTGCGGGCAGGGTGGAATGGGTGGAGAATTGTTGTGGGAGTGGTTTGTGTGGTGGAATGTGGGGAGAAAAGGGGTGGGAATTTGTTTAGTGGAATGTGTGGAGAAGGGAGTTGGGAGGGATATGTGACAGGAGCTTGAGTGAACCAGCTTGAGTGAAATGGAAGGTGTAAAGGTGGAAAGTGAGACCAGCTGTTTTGTCTGGTTTGATCGTTTGTGCACTGAGGAAAAGACAGGATGCAGAGCTGGAAGTGGCAGTTAAAAAGGATGGACAGGATCAGGAATTAGTTTATTAGAGGGACAGGTCAAGTTTTTTGGAGGAAGAGTCAAGGCTGCATTGGTTTGGACATGTGGTTTGGATTTTGCAGCTATAACAGCTTTCACTCTCCTTAGATGACTTTCCACCAGAATTTGGAGTTTCTGTGGGATTTGTGTCCATTCGTTGTGTAGAGTATTTATGCGGTCAGACATTGATGTTGAATGACAAGGCCTGGCTCACAGTCTCTGTTCCAGTTCATCCAAAAGGTTTTGGATGAGGCACTGTCATGCTAGAATAGAAAATGTTCTACCCCAAATTGTGTCGACAAATTTGCAAGCATGGAGTTGTCCAAACTGTCTAAGTATGCTGAAACATTAAGCCCATGTCCACAAGTATACGGGTGTTTTTTAAAAGTTAGAGGATATTCTAGGCATTTTGGCCTTTTGTCTACATATAAATGACATTTTGTGTCAGTGCAAACAGAGGTTTTTGAAAACTCTGGCCAAAGTGGCGATTTTTGAAAACTTCAAATCAAACTGAGCACCATTCATATAACGTCACAGCATGCAGTGATTTTAAATTAGGTTTTTTTAATCTACAAAGTACTACAAAGTACTACTGCTCTGAACCTTGTTAAGAATATTGGCATATATATACTAGCATCAGAATCCATAGTAGTAACCCCGCTATTTTTATTACTGTAAATGAAATTAGTTTATTACTGTATTTCTACCAAAGAAAACGCCTGTGCATTAACTACAGTACCGTATATACAGGGGTAACAACAATATTTGACATTCTTGCACTGCAGGAATTGTTCAGTACAAATACAGGCTTATGTATTTTTATAAGTAAAATTACAGGGATGACGACAGTGATGTAACCTGAATTGTTGTGTAAGTTGACCCACCCTAGCCTAAGTCATTTACCATTGCTGTACAATCATAAAAATCATAAAACACAACTAAGCCACAGAAAAATGTAAGGAAAACTCCCTCACATACCTCACTCAAACTCCACATTAATGTGTTTCTTCCGGGGTGCGCAACCAAACTAGTTTTCCCACAGAGTCTGTAAGTACGAGGCTAAAGATGTTAGTTGAGTGGGAGTGGGAGCGAGCATTGGAAGTCCCAGTCTAAAAAAATTCTCTGAATAATAAGTCCTTTGCAGAGGACTTTTTATACCTTTCAAAGCATCATGTACATTTTCTTTTTGGGCCGAGTTCATGGGATTATGGGGGCCCCCTCACATCAGAAACCTGTAAATTCTCTTATCTTATTTGAACTCTTAGGAAGAAGGGCCAGTTGTGTCATGTTTTGGCTTTGCATGGTACTCCCCTATGGCAATAACACTGAACATGCTCAGTGGGCCAGAGCAAAGAGCCAATGTTTGAACATTAAAACAGAAAACATACGGTTAAATCATAAATCATGATTTTCCCTACTGGCCCCCAGGACAGGTTATAAAACTTTAATTATTGTCAGTGACACTGATTTCTCTTAGAATATATTGATTTTTGCCCCATATATATACAGTAGGGGTGTGCAGAGTGGCCGGTATTTGTATTTTTATTTCTATATAATATATAAACCCAGCGGGCGGCATGGTGGCGCAGGGGTTAGCGCTGTTACCTCCCAGCAAGAAGGTCCTGGGTTTGACTCCCGGGTCGGGCGCAGGGTCTTTCTGTGAGGAGTTTCCTCTGAGAAAATTGCCCCCAGGTGTGTGTGTGTGTGTGTGTGTGGCCCTGCGACGTGCTAGCAAATGTCCAGGGTGTACGCCGCCTTCGCCCCACCACCACCCCCCACACACACACACCCCCGAGTGCGGGATAAAGGTAGAAAATGGATGCATATAAACCCAGTATAGAATAAGGACGAAACGTCAGTTTGCCCAGACTAGCATGAAGAATGAACCAATTCACAGAATAACACGAGGGAGTTGGTGGTTCACGCACTTTGCTCCGAGAATGCTTCCAGGACTGAGTAAATATTTCTACCTGCAATCAGCTGTCTTATACACACAGAGATCCCAGATAAATGGAGTTCTCACAGTTATGGAGAGATGAACAGAATGGGGTGAGGTGATTACTCAGTGACTGAGCATTGGCTACTCCCATGACCGTAGCTTCTATAGTGTGTGACACATTCACTTCTGAATCCAATTTCATTCTCTGACGTCTTTGAGGTCTAAAAGGCACAAAATACTAGAAATGACTTTCAGAAAAGACCAATTGTTTGTGTGGCCTTGTCTCCAAATTTCTTCTAAAAGATCATTTTGAAGCCAAAATCTGAAAAAGGGTCACAAGTGTGTTTATAAACAGCAAAAGCTTTATGTTTTTAGATCTGAATAACATTATGGCACAATCAGGCATGACAGACAAACACACAGACACAAACACACTTCCACAAAATTTAAAAACTGATTTAATAAATAATGACATTCCTTCTGATCAAATATTTCCCACTCATGAAAAAAGACAAACCCAATCAAATAAAAATGAAGAAAGAAGGGAGTTTAAACAGTGTAGATGGAGGAAAACAGGCATCACTTTTTCTTTAAACCAATAAGGAGTCATAAATAAAAAACACTATAAACAACTAACATTATAAACAACCAGTTGGAGTGAAAAGACCAAAACCATGCACCCGAAGCTTTAGCAGCATCTCCCTCACATGCATTACACATGTTCACACACATTCAACCTGCCAAAATGACCAAAATTCCCAGTGAAACACTATTTTATTGGAAACTCCTTTCAAACAGACGCTGCAGATTTCAAATGTGAGACTTTTGAGTATTTGGCTAATCTTGCGATTAATATAAAGGGCCACTTATTTATTCATTCATTCCTTTTTTTGTATGCCAATTAAAACCTGCACTGATTACCTGTCGAGGAAGATTTTCCACATTTGGTTCAAAGCAAAATAAAACCTCCTCACAGTGGAAAAAAGCAGAGAAAACCAAAGAGATAAGCAAAACTTTTCAGAACCCCTGCTCTAGATAACATGAAAGATTTTGGTTTAGAGGAAACTACAGATTGTCTTAAAACTGGAGCACATTCTAACATGTACATGAATCGGTACCGAGACACGCTGCTGCTTGATTTATAAGCATTAACTGTGAGACACATTTAGAGATTATAAAACACAGACAAAAAAGGTACATTTCACACAAAAAAAGACCTAAAAAATATACAACTCGAATCTTATGCAAAATAAATACAGTATTAATATATACTTCTGGCTGGTTCGCTCCGAGTCCAACTGCTAGTGAACCACGAACAGTCTTAAAGCCCCTTAGCATACAAACACTTTCATCCGAAACAGAGAAGGATTCCATTTGCACAGAAACTGCTTTGCTTGAATGGCTTGTTCAATTTGGCATTGAAAGAAAAACAAAAAGAGTGTAAGTCATGGCATGACGACAGGACACAAGCCCACAAATACACAGACACTGACTCACATGAGCTCGATTCCACAGAAGCCCAACAGCTGCTCAAAAACCATTAGATAGTTGACGTACAATAACAATACATGGAATTCAAATGCTACTTCTGTCTCTATGTACTGATATGAGAAATTTAGCATATATTGTACAACAACATGCTTTAGATCTTTTTCCTTTTTTTGGTCACTTGTTCTATAGTTGTAGGTTTACAAACAGAGGAAGGCCAAAAATCATTCTAACACATTGTGTCTCGTAAATGGTGCTCAGTGTCTCCCTGAGATGCGTCCTGGTGTTTGGCATGATCAGAAATCTAAAAATTCAGTCAATTCTTTACAGTGGGGTGCAAATCGCTGTCTTATTTGTGCACTTTCTCTTTAATTTTTACATTCTCGCCACCTCTCTCATCCCTTCCATACATAAATTCATACTTAAATCATTTTCATCCTACAAGTTTGGCATCAGAAGTTTAGTTCTTTCAGTCTGGACTGGAGCTGTTAGTCTAATGTAGCCAAAATGATTATTCCACACCTCAAAGTTGCCTCAAACACTGTTGAGTTGTAAAGGTATTCTCAATTTTATTCGCTTCTGTGGTTATGACACTGAATGAAATAAAACTCAGCATGAATGCAGAATAAAATCACCTTGGCTACTGTGCTTCCATTACTTTTTGCCTACATTAGACTCATTAAACCCCAGTGCAAAGCTGAAGAAGGAAACATATCATGGCTGATCTGTTACATTTACAGTAATAGAAGGTCTGTGTAAATTTGCTTTGACAAACTGTTGCTTTAATGCCAACTAAAATGGCATCGGTGACTCCTGTGAAATGCGTATATGTTTTGGCTTTAACAAGAGGCATCCTCACCAGTCTACACAATCTTCATAATGCCCCAAGAAGGACTGCGTTTACAGAGAGTTTCCGTTCAAACACTGGTCGGCTCAGTGGTCTAGAGGATCCAAAATTCACACACACACACTTTGAAATGCTCGTTCACCAGTCTTTCTCCTGCCAGGGTTATACGCCTGGAAATCATCAGGGTGTTAAGTTGAGAGTGTGTCGGTAAGTCAGACATCTTTTCCGGGAGAAGTCTGCCAAGTTGGAATGAGTGTGTGTTTTTTTGTGTGTGTGTTTGTTTGTATTTGTGTAGCATCCACCGTTACTGATTTAAGTCTTCAGGCACGTATGCCATGTGCAAAAGTGTGTTTCAGATGGAGCTGTCGTTGTGTGTGCTGTGGTTGGACAGCCGCACAGACAGGCAGTTCTGCTCGTTCAGGAGTGAAGTGTGCTCGTCCGGGGGGGTGTCCGTGAGGGGCAGGGTGAGTGTGTTTTCAGAAAGGGACTGAGGCACTACAGGTGTGTTATTTTCCACTGGTGTGTTCTGGTCCAAGTGTGTGTGTCCGCTGTCTGGGGACTGGGGTGAACTGTCCAACCGAGATGCCATTAGACCATTGTGATACTGGGATCGAGTAATCTGGGGGAGAGAGGGAGAGAGAGAGAGAGAGAGAGAGAGAGAGAGAGAGAGAGAGAGGGAGAGAGAGAGAGAGAGAGAGAG
>JBBMFX010032476.1:0-11937 GCA_037832545.1 Rhabdalestes septentrionalis
ACTCAAATGCTGGATCACGGCCAGGACCAGCCCGGCCCGGGGATAGTAGCAGGAAATTTCGGGCCGACCCGACCCGACCCTGTCAGTTCAGAAAAAGCGGTCTCGAACATATACGTGAAGACACTATCCCGAGGGGGCGGGCCGTGAAGTCGAGGGGGCGGGGCACGCAGTGAAAGCAGCGCTGAGATCAGAGCTGTATCTGACCGAATTTTGAGTGCTGCAGAACCGAGGCACCGCGGACCGGCGGAGAAGTTCTCACGGCCCGGCACCGGTCCGCGGCCCATAGTTTTAGAAACGCTGGGCTATACTTAACTTGTGGAAGAGAACAATCCTCTTATGAATGACTCCTCTATATGTATTTATGAAATTCCTTGTAGAGAATAATTGCATTAGAAGTAGGGGTGCAACGGATCGCTGTTGATCGGTGATCCTAACCGAACTGTTTCGCCGTGTAGTGTGCGTGTCAGTGGGTCAAGCGATAGCGGTCCAAGTGTAGGAGCAGAGGAGCTCGAGAAACCTCCAGCATCACATAGATCTCATGTATGGGAGCATTTTGGCCTCCCCCTTAAATATTTTGATGGGAAAGTGTGGTGGATAAATGGTGGATAAACCACCACAGTGGACCTCGAGGGCAACGGAAAGCTACATGACCAGGACCGCTCATTACATAGCAGTGAACTGGGAGATACGAAGACCTGTACTGCAGACACGCCCCTTTTTGAGAATCGCCACAGAAATTGTAGACATTTAAGTTATAAGCGCCCGTCTGCTTTGCTTTCTTTCTTCTTTGTTGATGATGTGGATAAAATGTGATGTGGCTTTTATTTAATTCTACAGGTTCAATGTAAGAAGCATTGATACGTTAAAATTCTTATTTTGAATGAATTTTTGCTTTTCATGACAAGGACTGATGCTAATTTAAGAAATCACATTAGTGAAAGTTTAAAAATATTTATATATATATTAATTTTATAACATTTTGGGAGTGCAAACAGGAGGAGGCCATTTTTGTCTACGAAGAAGCTGAGTGTAAGTTTTATGACCTTTGCTTTCCCTGCAAAAAATAAACAATGCATAATAATCAATGTTGTTGTTAATCAGTTACATATCGCAGACTGTCCTATTAGTAACACAAGAAAATCCAGCAGCATTGAGAATATAGGAAATTGACATATATGAGGTTTTTTTTTTTTTGCAAACACTATGGATTAAAAAACTGAATTGAAATGGAAATTTTATACTTATGCCAAGAACTGATGTTAATTAAACACTTTAAGTAACAATAGCAAAAAAGCATAAATATAATAAATATCACAGACTTAATCTGTTGGTGGCCATTTTTGGCCACGAGGACGCTGAAAGCATAGCAAAGACGAGGGGGGCGCTGAAAGCAAAGCAAAAACGAGGGGGGCCAGAGGGTTAAATTGCATTTTAAGTTGTTTTTGATTGTGTCCATAATCAAACCTAGGTATTGCAACCTAATTTGTTTTTATATTTGCGTGGAATTTTGAGTTGAATGTTTTTTAATGGGAAAAACATTTGCTGATTTGAAAATTGATCCGATCCGTGACTTAAAACCGTAATCCGATTCAAACCGTGAGTTTTTTTTATCCGTTGCAGAAAGTAATAAAACACTTCACATTCTCATGTTTGTCGATGAGGCTTTTTTCAACCTGGCCAAGGGCCAAAATGTGGCCATGACATCATTGGCCAGTGGACCATGGTGGATATTTTATATGTTTAATGTGCATCTCGGCAACATCTCTGGACTTTTAATTTATGAGAGATGCCCATGATGTGACAAATGTTTTGGCAGCTCAAAATGGACAATTCTAAAATCTCAAAAAGGTCTCAAAAAGAGGACATGAAAAAGAGGACGTCTGGACACCCTAGTTTTATGCTAGAAATATTATACCTGCATAAGCAAATAAGTTGACACCTGTTTGTGGTTAAAACTATGTTGCAGCATTCTGGGTAGAAAACCCATTTTCTCGGCGCTATTATCAATATAAATTAATGCACTGTACTGGTCTGACTCCAGATTGCAGGACCTGGACTGACCCTAGACTACATGGACAAAAGTTGTGGGACCATTAAAATGGGTATTAAAATGTACATATTTGTTGTTTAATTAATAAAATTTCCATCATGTTTTATGCCAGAAAGATTATACCTGCATACGCAAATAATTTACCTCCTGTTTGTGGTTAAAACTGCGCTGCAACACTTTGTAGTAGAAAAAACTCGACTCTTGTCGTTCTTGTTGCACACAATCAGGGAAATCTCAATTAACTAATACATATACGTCAAAGGGGACATTATACCTATTTTATTATAAGTTATAATAGGCCGTTGGGCGATAAAAAACACGTTCATTAATTTTTTTGCTCAAAATCAATCTCACCAGCTATATTTTTTTGACAGTTTTAGTCCTGTATTGGAAATCTGGTCACCCAATAAAACATGTTTTATTAACAATTAGATATATACTCGTGCACCTTAGTTACTTAAAAGTTACTTTTAAACAGGACTTTTAATACGTCAACAGAAATTGGAGGAGGAAGTCAATCTTTATTCACCAAAAACGAAAGTGAATCGGACGAAATGGAGAGCATACAGAGACGGCTCTCCGTCCTTTTTCTTCTTATCGGTGTGGGTAAGTGAGACATTCTGTGTTTAAAGTTCAGATTGTTAGTGTGTTCCTGTAAATTTCTCAGGTGTAGTTTGGAGGAGACATGAGAGAACAGCCAGCAAAAACGTCGACAAACGCCTTCTGTGCTGGTTCCGCCGTGTTTCGGGTCCGACGAATGTTTGGCAGCTCCAAATTCTGAACTATAATAAATCGAAAAATTACTAGGTTACCCCAGTTAATGACTTTTTAAAACTGTCCAGATTATCGTTACCCCAATTTGCTGTGTAGCCCTGAAAACATATAAAGATTTTGATGTTTTTAAGGGAATCCTGCCAACATTACACTCTGCAGCTAAATATCATATGATCTAGTCTCTGTCAGAGCTTTACAAAATGAGCAGCATGAATCAAAAAGTGCGGCCCAGGAACTGGAACTCAGCTTTGATCATGACAGTGAAATGAAGGAAGATGTGCCTGAAGATGAAGACCATCTTTAGGTCAATTCCGAATCTGATTATTCTGAGCCAAATGAAGAGGCTGCTATTCATATTCCTCCAAGCATACATTTACATGAAAAAATAGTGAAATATGTGGTTTCATCCCCAAATATCTGTCACGCAAAACCGAAGAAACCATAATAAAAATAGTGCCAGGGCACACTAGGATGGCAGTTACTTGTTTGACAGACATAAAGTCAGCTTTTCAGCTTGTCATGCCCAACTCAGTACTGAAAATCATTCTTGAAATTACAAATTTAGAAGGAAGGTGTGATTTTGGGGTGAAGTGAAAAGAGCTGGAAATAATGCTTTAACATGCATATTTGCGAGACCTCATCCTGGCTGGGGTCTATAAATTAAAAGATAAATCCTCAACCAGTCTGTGGGATGCAGAGATAGGAAGTACTATATGTGAGATGTGTGAGGGATGAACTGGCAGCTATTAGGACAGTGTGGGACAAGTGGGTAGAGCAGCTTCCTCTACTCTATGTCACAGTGGATGAAAGGCTATTGGCATTCAGAGGTCGCTGCTCATTTAGGCAATAAATGCCTTCCAAACCAGCCAAATACAGCATAAAAATCTGGGCAGCATGTGATGCAAAGGCCAGCTATACGTTAAACATGTTGTTTTACACTGCAATGCCAGTTGGAGCAGCCCCAGAGAAGAATCAGGGCACAAGGGTTGTGCTTGATATGGCACTTAATGAAAAAAAATGTAATTAGTCATTGTCATGTAAACCTAATAACCTATTGTTTAACTTGTGGGTTTTTATTAAAAACAAGTGAATTATCCTCATCAAAACATGCTCTGTAAGAGGTAAAGAACAAAATTACACCAAATCTTGATTAACTGATTTATTGAAATGGTTAGTAATGTCATTGGTGTTTCATAGTCTTTGTTGCTCCTAAGACACCAACATAACAGGAGTGTTAATAACACTAACACTAACGTCTTTATTTGTTTATTTTAGGCCCTGTATTCTGTGAGCTCTCTGTTAAGGCTGGAGAAGGTTACACATTCAAGCCTGAAGTAACAGGACCAATTGAGGCCATTCTGTGGAAATACCAAACCAATAAACTGGTTGAGTATGAGCCTAATGCTGAGAACTGGTATCGATTAAAAAATCGTGGAACTCTTAATAAAGAAACCGGAAGCTTAACATTTCATGGACTGACTGAAGACGAAAGTGGTTTGTATGAAGCTGAAATCCAGGTGGCTGGAAAAATACAGAGTTTCAGATATGAAGTTAAAGGGATTGGTCAGTGAGTTGTACGATGAGATTTATAGAATTGGACCAAGAGGCAAATAAGTACACCTGTCACTGAAGGCTTGAAATGAATGATGTACCATATGTACCAGTGCTTATACATACACATATATCAAAAGTACACCTATCTTAGTCTACAAAGTTGTGCATTTTATAATCTGTTTCTCTGCACTTTTCCCCCAATCGTGAAGGTTCTGGTCTCCCACAGGTCCTCCAATGAGCAGATATTATACAAATGGTGGATTATTCTTAGCATAGCAGTGACAGTGTTAGTAGTCATGACTGTCCTTCTGTTACCGAAATAATAAGCTTTATTTTTTCAATAATGGACATACAAGTAAACAGATTAACCATTGATAAAACACACACATTCCTGGCTGGTTACATTAGTGAGAGCAGCCCTTCTGAAGGAATCCCCCGTCTCTTCTTGAGGGCGGTGTCATTACTTTATTCTCTGAAGGGAAGCTCTCAGTTGGACGAGATATTGAGTGAATAATTCTTCACCCGCAGTATTTGCCCAGATGCCATCATGGCCTGACTCACTTCCCTTTTCAAACCTGACAAATGACAAAACTGTGTGTGCTATGCTGTGAACTATATTAAATTCTTATTGTTTCAAACCCTGCTCTTCAATTTGCTGTACTTTAGATTACCGTGATGTTAAAAGACCAGCTTCACTCTTTAAGCTTGCTAGTGTATCCCAGACCATTAAGAAATAGGTACAAAATCAAAGTATACTTAAATTTCTATTATGAAAACATCCAAGTATATTTTAATCTGTTATGAGTGAAAAACATGTAGATATATTTAATAGAATGTTATCATATGTGCACATCCGTGATGTTTTTCCAATGAGGTCTTGCCTTAAAAGGACACATTTTACTTTCAGATCCAGTTTCAAAGCCAGCAGTGACCTGTAATGGAAACAGTACAGGTGAAGCAACACTGCTCTGTTCAGTGGATCATGGAAATCAGGCACAGTTTGATTGGAGTGGGCCTAATGAGTTAATACACTCTGGAGCAAGACTTGATGTCCCTAAAAATATAAGCCACGATGCAGTATTTTTCTGTACTGCAAAGAACGATGTGAGCCAGGAGATTACGGAGTTCGCTTTCAAGAATTGTTTCCAAGGTAATGCTTTTCTTCATAAATACTGGATGTTTTACACTTTGTAGGACCAAGGTGTGTTAGTTTTTTGTGCTGTCATTATCTCATACATTTACATCACACCACTGTAATGGCAACATTACTAACACCTACATTTAATTCAGCATGGTGCACGGCAATGTAGCTGCTCTGTACTTATTGCTAGTTTTTGCAGGTGATTCTGCAGGTGGTGTCATCTTCATTTTTGTCTTGGTGGTTGTGGTTGGAATAATTGTATTGTTCTGGAAAAAACATGGGGAATTCAAGAAAGTGGCCACAGACGATGGTAAACCATTTTCTGAAGTACTCAGTATAGAAATACTCAGTATAAAACTATCATTTTTTTAACAATATATTTTTTACACAAAAAACGAAAAAAAGAAAGACAATAAAAACCCAGACACCCAGGGTTATTTTAGTGGCATAAATTCTAGATGATATATTTGAATGACACTATTAAAAATGTGTTGCAGGCACAACTAATGCTGAACTAGGAAAGCAGTCAGACATCCCAATGGTTGAAACACAAGAGAAGGGTGATTTTGACAACATCCCAAATGGGGAAAACTACAAGTCACCAGCGGACAATGATGACAGGATGAATTTGAGTGTTAACAGATAAGTGTATAGCTTTCTGCATCTGAGAAAGTTCTAGATGGTGGTTTTGAAGGGCCTTACTGTGTTTTAATCGTGTTTTCAAATTTGTGTGAAACATTCCTTTCTTTTGAAAAAAAAAAGTTTTCTAATCTAATGATACAATCATAAAGTAATGAATTATTTTTCAAATGCAGAGCAGGTAAAAATATTCAAATGTGTTTAATCCATGTGTGCTACAAATTTTTTATGATAATGCAAATATTAGTTCAGTAGATATGTAATGTGATTCAGTCTGGGGTTGAAAATAAAATTATTTATGGGTAAGCTGACCTTTATACAAATATAGAAGACATAGATGGAACAAGCCAGTTTAACAAAAGCCTAGTCACTGTAGCCACTGAAGCCTTACTGAAGTCTTTCAGGTTTATTTATTTGGGTATAAACTCTCCACACAGTGGGTGACTAGGACATAAAGATTATTCAGGCTTTCATTTCAAAACTGTGTAGAAGTTTATAAAAGTTTAATAAAAAATTAGCTGTTCCAGGAGCTATGCCAAAAAAAGGTTTTCAGACATTTATATTTTCTCCACCAAAGTCTTTAAGGTATACATGTGATTAAAACATTTAAAATTGCACTTTGGCTATGCTAGTAAATTGAGGTGATACATTATTCGTTGTCATTCTTTTGCAGCTCCCGAAACAATTAATAAGGGAACAGAAGACTATGAAAATATTGCACCAAAAGAATTGTCTTGTAAGTAGCAGTTGGAGAAAATTTTCCTTTTTACAATGTCTTTTTTTCAGCAAGGGATGCTGACCATGAAACTGACCCTGGGGGGCGGAGTATCTGCCCCCGACTGCTAGCGTTTACTTCGGGACGTGGTTTCCCGAATACAAAGTATTTGTCCAAATAATTTAAAAGTATTTTTTAGATAACCAAGTCTGTGTAGAACATTCACATTGTCCTCAGTTTTAATATTACGGAGTGCAAGAAGGAACTTTTTTTGTCTATTGTCATTATTTTTGTATTACTGTTACCATTTGGTTGCATATGAAAGCAGTGTTATTTTGAGCTCATTCAGTCAATCATTTTGCCTGCAAATGTTCCAATAATTGTTGGACTCTTGACTTTAGTGTTTGTGTAACACGCAGTTTAGATAGCAATTAAATCATGTAACTTAAGTTTTAAAAGAGGCTTTAAAAAGGGTCATCAAGGGCCTCTGTATGCAACTTGCTAAATGTTATGTTGTCAAAACCTTTCTGTTGTAAGACACTGAGATTAAACTGATCATGGGAGCATCTATGCAGTTCTGGACCTTCTTCCTATACACTTTAAAATGGATGTGCTTGTCATATATCAAAAGGACAAAGTTTGTTCTTTTTGCTCAGCATTAGTAAACACATTCCAGAAAAAAGCAGATAGTACACTTGTACAACTTTATTTAAAAAACAAAAAACAAAAAAAAAACTTAGAACTTCAGGGCTTTTTTCACTTCCAACCAATAATGAGGAGAGGAGAAAGAGAGGGAGGGGAAAACAAAAATCAAACACGTCAACTGTTGTATAATAAAACAATTTACGTAGTTCCCATATTTACACTTAATTTATGCATCAAAATTAATGTTAGAGCAAGTAAAATTCGTGATTCACCCTCACTGCTCATTTTCAAAAATGACGCCTGGTCCAGAGATTTTTGCAGTAAAAGATGTGACAGTATGATTTTACCCAGGATAAGTGACTTTAAAATGGGTTAAAACATATGCTAAAGCCCTTAATTTATACCTAGGTCACATGTTTCAGAATACAGAAGATTTGAGATGAAAAAAAAAAAAAAAGACAAAAAAAAAAAGAAACATTGACATTCTGCAGCTTTAGCTGCTACCGTTATTCCAAAATGGCAGGTTCGGACTTAAGGGGCTCAGTCAGCTTCTTCTTCCTCAGACTCAGATTCTAGAAGAGAACATTCAGATTGAATTGTGAAATATTCTTTAGAAAGCCTTTCCTGTTCAGGATTTTTACCAAGAATTCTGGCACTTTCTCTCCCAAAAAGGACAAAATGTTTTGGAATGTTTGTTTGAAAAAAATAAAATAAAATAAACCCTCGCACACTATTGTAGTTATCCCTTAAGCAAGAAAACCAGTGAGAAGCCAAAAGCTGGTTAACAGTAGTGACAATTGCCAAGACAATTTCAGTCACAATACCCATTATGAAATGTCCTCAAACCTTAACACAGGTCCATAGTAAAACTCTCAAATGAAAATCTACTAAAGTTGAGATACAAAAGGTTTTGTTCATTTATCATAATTCAAATTAGTTTGTGGTGAGTTTGTGTGTTTATAGCAAGGAAAACCTAACAGAGATCTATACTCACCCTCCTCTGCATTTTTGAGCCACTCCACAAAATTCTTCATTTGCTCGAGGAAAACACTTTTTCCTTTGGCAAGGTGAGCTTCACTGTACCACTTCAGAACGGCCTCTTCACTCAATACATCCGCTGTGTAACATAATACGATCAGAGAATGTTTCCATTTAACAAGAACACCTTCAGGATTCTGGGGCACAGAGCACACTTACCTTTATACAGTAGCACCACAATCTTTTGGAAGGCCTTCATAAAGTGGATGTTGTCATAGCAGTACTCCTGAATCTTTAACAGTAGTGTTAGTTCTGATACACCTTGGGAGGTAAAGGCCTTCAGGAGAGGGCTGTATTGCTAACAAAAAACAAAAACTCATGTTACAAACCTAAAAGGGTCCAAATGAAAAGCCTTTGAAGCACTCAGTCAACTCAACACAACTGTTATCTCAGAGTTTGGGGCTTCAGCTCTCCTTTAACTACCATCACTGTCTACACAATATGGGTTGGGGGAGATACTTAAGCCCAAGAGTTTTCAGTAGACTTCAGATCTGATTTTAAAGCCATACTCAGTGCAGAAAACAGACATTTATGACTGACATGGTCTTAATCATAAGCTGTCTTTTGTAACATTTGGATTATGTTATAACGAGTTCTTATGTATGTGACAGTGGCATCCCTGCCAGGAGTGGGGTGGGAAATATTAAAAATTCCACAAGTGTATAGAGCATCTATCCGTCGCATTGTTCCATCTATTTTCCGATCAATGAGACAACCATAAAATACTGGTCCCTAGGCAAAAGCATCCACATGTTGGTTTGCTACAGTCAACAACTGTCTAGGATGACACTTACCTTCAAGTGCTTAATGGCTTGTTCAGTGACTAGCTCCTCCTTCTTGTTCCATTCCACTGAGCTCATGACACTAGTCCAGACAATTCCCACCATTGTCGCCTCAGAGATGTCAGATTTCTTCATCTCTTCCTTGACATAGGCAATGATCTTAAATGATAAACATTTCTACATTTAGAGGGTTTTATACACACATACAAAATATTGCATGCACTTTATATGCGATTCAAATAAACATCATATTCTCAGACGTAAAACTCTATTGTAAAGATGATAATATGCACATATACAGGATGAAGGCTATTGGACCTTCGTTTACCTCCTTAAAGGAATCCCCGCGAGACATCTGCTCTTGGAGCTCTTTTTGAAGCTCCTTGCGAGCACCAATAGACTGCTGATTACGTGCAAAGTCTGAAAGTTCCTTAAGCCCTGCATCAGTGAAGTATTTTGAGAAGTGGTCACAGCTTCGCTTGTTGGCTGGAAACAGTTCCTGGGGGAGAGGAAGAGGAGAAGGAAATAAGGAGGGGGGCAACAAAAGAGGAACTGGCATTAGAAGTTTGTTGTTGGCATTTTAGAACATGAGCTAGTTTAAGCTAGAATCCTGAGTCAACAAAAACACACAACAGAAACTAACATAATTCTACCGAACTCACCATCAGTCTGTTATCCATTCCAACCTTGCGAAGACTGGCAGCAACAGAGTTGATGTCCTTCTCATTAATCCAGGACTTAAACAGTTTCACAGCAAAGGCAGCAGAAACACCTAAAACATGGAATATATGATCATACGAAGCAGACAGTTTGGCATAGCACAGATTTTATTGTGGAATTTTCTTTCCCCCAGCAGGCATTTAGTCTAAAAACATTTTGACATCAATTCATCATAAACACAAAAAACTGGCACTCATACCAGTTGTGGATGCACATCAATTAAACAATGATTTGCAACTACTCAATTCAGAATAAACCACAACATTAAAAATAATTCCTCTACCTTCTTTAACAAGGTTCTCATTGAAGAGGCTGCTGAGGATTGAGGCTGATATGTTCCCATTAGCCAAGAGGATGCCAGTTAACATGGCAAGCTTGTTGCGCTCAGACTCCGTGAATCCCTTTAGAAAGAGCAGCAGCTGAAAAGAAACCAGTTGTGAGATATGTTGTTGATGTCAAAGCAATTACAATGTGCAACTACCAGTCTTGGGTAGACCTTGGGTAGACCACAACCTTCTGGTCACAGGGCCAACTCCCTAACCACTAGGCCATCAGATGCAGATTTAATGATCAGGCATTTTTCCTGGGGTCCGTTCTTCATCCGTCGCTAACTCAGTTAGCTGGATTTGATTGTTGTGGATTTGTCCTGATCTTGGATGGTTTCGTTCTTCGACGCACATCTCGTACTTGCTGTCACAGCAACATGTCCGTAAGCTTAAACCTGCTCGGGAGCATGTTTGTTTTTCATGTAAACAGGATTTAGGCTGTGCTCCTGGCGGGTTATGATTGGTTGAAATTGTGAGGTCACATCTGAATCATGATCTGATTGGTTAAAGAGCAGGAGTGACGTGGACAGACTCAAAGTATCTTACATACATTTTATATTTATTTAGATTTTAGGCGTGGGACTCGATTAGAATTAATAAAAGTCTTTGTAATTAATTAATCTTGATGAATGGCATTTAAATCGCAAAAATAATTTGCCCCAAAGCGCAAATGGGTTTTAGTGAGTGACAGAATCAAACCGTGGACACGGTAAACTCAAGCCCTTTTAATTTCAGAAAAAAAAACAGCATTTTAATTCGAGACAGAAACACAAACATGATATACCTGCGTAAAATTGGGCAGATTTAAAAATAAAGTGCTAGTTTAAATACCTTTTTTAAAATATATTTTCAAAAAATGGTATGGTCTTTAAATGGAGAAAACCCACACACTCACGGAGAGAACATGTATGCTCCAAACAGAGTAACTCTGCTCAAACCAGGGATCGAACCCAAGACACTCTTGTTATGAGGCAACGGCGCCAACTCCTGCCCACCCTATCTTCCGATTCTTCAATTTTTGTGCATCTATGTAATCAGTCTACCAGTAAACCGTGCATTAACAAAGTGATATGATTACATGCATAATGTTTTTTGATTAATTAATCACAATTAACGCGTTAAATTTTTTACCCCTCATATATATATATATATATATATATAGGCTTTTGCAGCATTTGCTGCATTTCCGGTATCTTTTATTTATTTTTTTCATCTTTATTACAATTTGAAACACTTATAAAAGCTCTTGCTCTGCTTGAGAAAAAAAAGGAGCTCACTCTTTTGCCATTTGGTCAACCAATCGAAAGTGTTGTGATCAGTGTTTCTACTCTCGATACATGTCCCCTTTTAAACCAACACAGGAACGCGCAGTAATCCTAGACAGCTCTATCCAGCCAAACTAATAGTCAACAACAGGTGTGCTCGAAGAACCAAACTATCCGCATCGTAATTAGCAAGATGATCTCATCTTGGATGCGTCAATTCATCCCGGATGGGTCAAGCGACGTACGAAGAACAGGCCCTTGGTGTTCGTGGAGCAAGATTAGCACAGA
>JBBMFX010032514.1:0-11935 GCA_037832545.1 Rhabdalestes septentrionalis
TCCGCGGCCGAGCTGCAGAGAGAAATGCACCGTTAGACCCGGAGCGCATTGGAAAGTTTCTCCGGTTCTGGGTGGAGGAGGACTCCGTGCTTGGGCTCGTTGGAAAGGTCATATTGAATTTTTTGTGCGAGTGGTGCTTGGTTTCGCAGGGATTGATGTCACGTGTAAAGCTTTTTTTCTTTCGAATACTCGAATCTCAAAATGAAAACTCAAATGCCATCCCACCGAACGAATATTCGAGTATTCGGTTACAGCCCTACAATGAACACATTCCTGGTCTCAAACCTCTCTATTGATGTAATACTCCCTGATATCAGTTTTGCTTGCAGTTGAAAAGGTTTGATTCCTTTACTACTGGGGTCTGACACATTTGTTGGTTTGTCTCTTTTGCAGTATTCTCTCAGTACCAAGAGATCCATGCCTGATGATGGCAACAATGTTTCTCCGTACTCATTATCCCCTGTAAGCAGCAAAAGGTAAGCAGTCAAACAAATTTTCCTTAAAATAATATTGATACGAACACAGCCCTGAATTAGTTTCATTTGTCCTTCCAGTCAAAAGTTGCTCCGCTCACCAAGGAAACCCACTCGCAAAATCTCCAAGATACCGTTTAAAGTGCTTGATGCACCAGAATTACAAGATGATTTCTACCTCAACCTGGTGGACTGGTCGTCCTTAAATGTGCTCAGTGTTGGATTGGGCACCTGTGTTTACCTGTGGAGTGCCTGCACAAGCCAAGTATGCAGTGCTTGTTTTTTTGTATTTTTTTGTATTAGAAAGTAATTCCAACCAAAACAAATGTTACTGATATGAGAGATAATGTCTGTACACACTTAATTGCAGATTTAAAAAAATATCTTAATCCATCTAATTTTTTTGGTTTCTTTTACCGGAAGCATAAAGCAATTCCAATACATTTTCTTTTATTGTAACATTGGAAAACATTGAAAAGAAACAGCAAAAAAAAACAAATATTGGAAATCTCTTTGTAAACAGCTGGCTAATATTTGTTGGTTTCCATTTGCTCTGTGTGCAGGTAACACGTCTATGTGACCTGTCAGTAGAAGGAGACTCTGTGACATCAGTTGGTTGGTCAGAAAGGGTAAGCCACAACATTTGGAAAACAAAAGTTTATATTATATAGTAATTTGACTGGCTGTGGTTTTTTAAATGTTAATGTCTTTTGTGGTCTAGGGTAATCTTGTGGCTGTGGGAACACACAAAGGATTTGTACAGATTTGGGATGCAGCAGCTGGGAAGAAATTGTTTGCATTAGAAGGACATACAGCTAGAGTTGGTAAGATATTTGAAGCTGCATTTGTTTACCAGTTATCTTAACTTTTTTTCCCTGAATATCATATTTTAAAATTGCTGTATTTCCCACTACTTTCCACTGCCAACTCTCTTTTCCCCCTAGGTGCATTAGCATGGAATGCAGACCAGTTGTCCTCAGGGAGCCGGGATCGCATGATCCTGCAGAGGGACATCCGAACACCGCCGCTGCAATCAGAGCGCAGGCTGCAGGGCCATAGGCAGGAGGTGTGTGGTCTCAAATGGAGTACCGACCATCAGCTGCTTGCATCCGGAGGAAACGACAACAAGGTAATAAACATCTAGCATAGGTGGCAGAGGGCTGGCATTTTGGTTGCATTAGCTAAATATAGTCTCTTGACAAAATTATCCATGATATGTTAATACTGTAGCTATTATAGTTCTCTCAAATAAATTGTCATGCAAATTGTGATGTGTACATACATTTAATTCCTTAGTTCACTATTTTGTTGTCATGAGGAATCTATTAAGGGCTGTTTTTCTTTGCCTTGTTAGCTGTTGGTGTGGAACCACTCCAGTGTGCAGCCTGTTCAGCAGTACACAGAGCACCTTGCTGCCGTAAAGGCCATCGCTTGGTCCCCTCACCAGCATGGCCTACTGGCATCTGGAGGGGGCACAGCTGACCGTTGCATCCGTTTTTGGAACACACTCACAGCCCAGCCTCTGCAGTGTATTGACACTGGCTCACAAGTGTGCAACCTTGCCTGGTCTAAACACACCAATGAACTAGTAAGTGTGCATGAGTACAACGATATCGAGAAAAGGATAATGATACACATTTAACTAATGTTTGATTGAGGTAATGATTTGATTTGTATTAACAAACCCGTGTCAAAGCATTATACTTATGAAATGTTAAACTATACAACTATTGATGTCAGTTACAAGCCTGTACCATAAGCTGCTTCACATCTAAAATTCTACAGAGCTGGAATTCTATACCACCGGGGTCGCTAACTTCAGAAAATAGTCATTTGAGCATGGGTGTGTTTATAGCAAAAGCCTCTTCCTCCCCACCCACTTTACTCTGAAAGCCCAGACTGGGTTTTTGTTGCCAGCCTGCCTTTGTAAAACAAGTTTGATAAATGTATCTGGCAATTGTCAATTTGAAGTATGGTAACATTTGCTGACTAGTCTGATGTGTGCAAACATTTCTAGGTTAGCACGCATGGTTACTCTCAGAACCAGATCCTAGTGTGGAAGTACCCCTCTCTCACTCAGATAGCCAAACTGACTGGCCACTCATACAGAGTTCTCTACCTGGTGAGTTATTTATTTTTTTAATTCGATGTAATTTTTTTTGTATTCGATGAACTGGTGGTCTGTTGTTTCTTCAGTGCTTAAGCACACTGCATTTCCACTGTATTGTTTTCACTGCTCTGGAACACCTGAATAATTTACCTCACCTGCTATTATAGGCAATGTCTCCAGACGGGGAGGCCATCGTGACTGGAGCGGGAGATGAGACACTGCGTTTTTGGAACGTATTTAGTAAAACACGATCAACAAAGGTAAGAGCCTAACTATGTACACGATAAATAAGTATTAACCATTTGATTCAATTACAAGATAGACAAAATAACGTTTTTGCTTTTTTTTTTTCTTCTTGTTTACAGGAATCTGTGTCTGTTTTAAACCTGTTCACTAGAATACGATAAAGGAGGTGCTGCTCTAAAGGAATTCATTCTATCATAACACATTCTCCTTATGGACTGCTCATGGACAAAGCTTTGAATCCCCCCCCCCCTCCATGGTGGACAATGCAATTTAAGAAGACACCTTATTTTTCTTTAATACTTTTGGACTTATGGGATGTGCTGGTGCACTGCCATCTGCATTTATAATTTGTGTTGTCAATGTTTATGTACAGTTTAGTTTTTGTTACCATGAAGTGTCTCGAATCATCCAACTAAGTATAATGCAAGCCTTAAGTCAAAAGATACTGTAACCAAGTTATCTAAGCAGGGTGGGAAAAAATGAGAAAAGAATTTGTTAATGGAAGAAACAGTACAATTTATTGGGACCTTCTAAAAAAAAAAAAAAAAGAAGCAAATTTAATCATGGCTCTACATTGTAGGAAATGTCTGTGTGAAAGCATTAATTTTACAGAGTTATTGAGGATTGCTGTGTCAAGAAATACACACCACCCTGAAACAGAAGCATTGTGCTTGGTTAATTATTTCGGGTGAGAACTTGTCTACTCACTTATTTTGCTCATTACTGTTAATCAGGGTATTATCGATTTTCCTAGACTGTATAAAACACTTTTTAATATTTTAGTAAATGTTTCCTAAGTGGATGCACACAGGTTAATCAAAAAATGGAAAATTAAGTCCACCTCCAAAATCCCAAGTCTGCATTTCACAATTCCAGTCTATTTGTAGCTGCTTTCCATCGCTGTAGCCACTGCTGGAATGTCAGTCCCTCACACTTCATCTGTGGCAGAGCAAACTGAGCAGGCTGCTCCCACCTGTGGGGAAGGAAGGTGAAGATATTTTTCATGAGAAGTGTGTTGGTTCTGATGCCTTTTAGAATGAGGCTCAAAACAGGGAGCCAATTTGAACAGAGGTCTTTTACATACATCAGCCTTAAAGGGCTCAGGTACTAAAATAGCCTGTTTAAATAGATGGAGGAACAACAGGTGACCAGTCATTTTCTGTGGAAATGGGCAAATTGCAGCTACAAGTGACAGTGAAAGAATGGTTTGAAATTCTTTCAGCTTTCTGTTAATTGAGGTGCCAGGTCAACACCTTAGAGGCAATGTGCATAGATCCAACAAATTACTCAAACCAGTCAGACATGGGTTTGAGATTCCAAGCCTCTAAAATATGAACATTGTATCATTTGTTTGCATAACAGGGCTGAAGGTAGTATTTTAAAAAACAAAAAGTACTGAACGCACACACAAAATACAAACATAAGGCAACCAGCTAATTATGGGCTCCTAATGTGAATGGTTAATACGTGAAGGGGAGCGCTGTGCCATTGTAAATTGGCATTTACATGAAGAAAAGGTCTAGTGTTACCTTTTGAAATGTTGGAAATAACAGTGGCATAATTTGACAGAAGAAAATAAGAAATGATCATGTAAAATAAATCAGTACCCCAAGGTGAAATAAAAAAAGGTAAAACCTTTAAGCTTTGTGTATGTGGCCCAGAACACAATTCAGGCTTCAAGGGTGAGCCTACACTATGCCTCCAAACTTTGCCATCAAGAAAATCAATTAACTTGCTTGATTAATTTGTAAAGAAAAATGTAAAAGCACCAGAAAAAAATATGGTTGGGGAAAAAAACCCAACTCACCAGTTTGTGATGGCTACATTTAATGGCTTCTCATAAGCAAGGTCTGTAGTAACCTTCTCCACAGCCTTCCGCACTCGAGGTAGTAGAGACTGCGACACCTCTTCATCCTCTGCTTTCACATACTGAAGCAGGGCTGTTCCACAGATAAGAAAAAATCATATTAAAATTCACTGTGGGAATAATTGTGCAGCAGGGGCTCCTGGCATCGGTTTAGACTGTTTTCAAACAGATTAAATTACTAACAGTAATTCATTTAAAGGCACACACCAGCAATTTTCAACCATAGCTTTATCTGCTGTTTATGAAGAGTACATGTCCTAAACCACAATGGAAGTCTGCGTTAAATTACAGATTGAGGGACATTTGTGGGAAAATATTTTGGATGATTATAGACTTCAAATGTGGTTTATGACTTGCTACATTTGTTTTGTAGCAGTGCTAAATTAAAAAGTAAACATGCCTTTACTGTTTGGCAAAGCATGTAAATTACATTTCTGAAGTACCATTCCTTTAACTGTACTGAAAATACACCCTGCAGACATGTAGCCTAACATCAGACTGTATATACCCTGATGTGAGGGGGCTGGGAGCTGTGCTGTCCATTTCTGTGAGTCTGCCCGCGTATCAGAGTGCAGCTGCATTAGACGACGAAGGAATCGCAGCTCCAGCTTCATGCACACTGTCCGAGAGCACAGCTCTTCTGGAGCCTAAAGCACAATGTTTTTAAAAATGAGTTAATTTTGCTGTAGCTCAAGAAGTCTGACAAGCTCCTTAACATTAACTGACTCACTAAGCAGCACAGATTTCCCCAATTACTCCTTTGTGTCATTTTGAATTGCTTTCCATTCAGGTATTGAACAATATGTCCTAGGTTGTGAACAAATATAAAGTTTAGGGACCTAAATGGATAAGAAGTGATTGCGACAACACAGGCAAGATGGTAAAATTTGTTCATAGTGATGAATAAATTGGTAAATTATCACCACTGTAAGATAATGTAAGATAACTGACTGTTTACAGAGTGAGAGAGTGAATGTGCGGCAATATCTTACCATGTACATGGGTGTGGACAGGTTGTAACGGATTGCCTGGAGTGCTGGAGAGTTCACACGATAAAGGGAGAGCTGGTCCACAGGTATTCTCTCACTACACGACACAAAGTAAATCAAAACAACTTAACACATGGGTTCCTTCTATTAAAACGAGAATAATAATAATAATAATAATAATAATAATAACACTTTAATTATACAGTTTTAATTGCACAAAACAAGCCCCAGCAATGTAGAATTACAGCACTCAGCAGCTTGGCTAGAAGCCTAAGTTAGGCAGTGTGTTTGGGTCTTTAGCCTCTCAGGTTCAGGTGTACTTTTTCAAAAATGACCTGTTTACTGCAATGTTACACTTTATCATGGAGTTTTGTGAACAATGAAAAAAAGTTTAGGAATGGCTGTTTGCTATTTACCCATCAATGACTCTCCGATCCAAGGCAGCGATTGACACAGAATCAAACAGTTTGGCTTCCTGAGACACAACATTACGAAGTCCATCCACACACTGAGCGACGTCCCCAAACAGTGGGCTGAGTTTCTCCTGTGCAAACTCTCTCAACTTGGGGACGGGGGGGACACAACACAGCATAATTTAAACCAGGGTGCCTCTCAATTATAGAATTCCTGATGCTAGAACATATCGCCACTGTGAGAATAAAACATCCAGAAAGTTTACTTTTCAGTAGAAGGAAAATAATATGAACGCAAGATTTAAAATCAGCCCTTTTAACAAATGTACAATAATTGATCACAGAGTAAAAGTAACGTAAATAAACACGTTACAATTTAATGCCATTACTGCAACACTCTGCAAGTGGTGACAGAGATCCTGTTCATTTAAAATAATCTTAGAGAGAACAGTGACCAAAGCCTATAATTCTGTCTCTTTTAATCAAGAATAAAGAGAGAAAATGAATGTCAGGATTCTTACCTCAGAATGGACACGAGTAAGTTCTGATTTAAGATTGGAGTTCCCTTTGATCAGACTCCTTATATGTTCCTGTCTAATATCCTGCACAGAAAAAAAACAGACTAGACCTTTTAGCCAGAGCTCATGACACTTACTGTCTGTGCACCCAAGTCAAAATGAGTTAGTCGTTAGTGACCCTTCAATAAAAATCACACTTGCTGGAGAATAAACCAATTAACTATAAAGTTCTGTGATTTTAAAAGTATAGTAAAACATTGGTTGTGTTATATCTGACACCAAATGAAACTTTATTTCATCTACTAAATTTACACCATGTTCATTTATTTAATGCACCATCCTGTGGACTAAGAAAACAACACATTGCAATTAATGCACTGATATATAAAACTGATAATGTATGCATCCTGAGGTGAATTAAATAAAACAATTTCCCTGTCTCCACTGATACTCATTGCTATTTTTCTCAAATTCTCAAAATGTTGCTTAATTACAATGTATTTATATATTTTTTGTGAACAGTCACTGCACCGTACCACCAGCTGTCTGAAGTCCATAATGCACTGCGACTGGGCCTGGAGGGTTTGCAAGGCCCCACGTCTCTCCTGGCTCTGTAGTTGTAGCTGTGCACACTGCTCCCTTACACTGTCTCTTACTGCAGCCTGCCGCACCGTCTGCCCCTGCAGCTCAAACACACTCCTGAGGCACACAGCAAAATAACAAGGCAAGGACAACAAAGCAACAGTCACTCAGACATTCAGAATGTTTTCACAGACAAGTTAGAAATATTTTATCATGAGCAGTGACAAACTTGGTCACAGTTTATTGCTAAATTTTAATGCTCAGCTGAATTAAATCAAGAAAGTTTTCAAGAAAATGCATTTAAAATGTAGACACTGGTATTACAGTAAAAAAAATGTTTTTAAACAGGCTTTGTAGTTTTTCCACGGTTATGTGTAGTTTGTTATTATTAAGTTCCATTTTTATTGCCTCGCTGTGATGAATTGAGGAATCTTCAAAATAATTGGTATGTTGGCAGAGAACTAAATACATATTTTATGCACAAAAATTGTCTAAACAAAAATAAACAAATAATCTTAGATAAACCACACTGCCAGTGGTTTCAATGAAACTGGTATAACAAGAGACTCTAATGGATTAAGGGGGTGTTTTAAATGTTTTGTATTAAGTGGTATTGTAAAGAAATTGTTAAACCCTTATTTCATGGATGAAGTTTTAACTGACCTTGCTATGGAATCAGCATCAGCATCCTCTCCAAGAATTTTTAGCTGCATCTGCTTCCTGATAGCACCAAGATCAGCCTGCAACTGCTGAGCTCTGTGGCGCGCCTCTGCCAGCTGCATGTAACACTGCTCCACATCCTCCCATGCAAACTGCACACACAAAAATAACACACAAACACAAAGGTAAAACAAGGTTAAAGTGCGAAAAAAGCAACACATGTGCAAACTACTAAACAGTGTGAATTCAATATGTTTTTCATTATTGATCCTTAAAAGAATCACACAAAAAGCAATAGCACCATAGGACTGCACAATTAATTGTTGTAAAACCATAAACCGCAATGCAATTTGAATTCATAATAGCACAATATTATTGTGTGAAAAATACTTCGTAAACTTAGGAACTCCATTCACCTTATTCTCACTACAGACAATGTGAAATGCGAATGAGCAGTTGATGCCTCTGCTGCACTCTGGTGCCACCTCCTCCCCAGGTAAGCAACACACATACAACTGGATGTCCACAAGATATTTGTTTTAAAAATGTGACCAGGCCACACTCTTCCATTCTCTGGACCAGTTCCGATGCTCACTGAAGAGGATATCAGCAGTGAGGCCGGCTCAGCAAGCTGTGTGTTCTGACACTTTCCAGCATAGCCAGCATCATCTTTTCCAGCAATTTATGCTACACTCAATCTTCTCTGTGATTGGACCACATGAGATAGCCTTCACTCCCAAAGATCCAATAGGTGAACATAACCTTGCTTTTGGTTCACTGGTTCTTCCTTCTGTGACCATTTTGGCTTGGGCTAAACACTACCGGGATCATACCACTAGAATCCTGTTTTGGGGATGCTCTGACCCAATCAGCTAGCAATTATATTTTGATTGCTCAGATCCTTAGCCATGCCCATTTTTCCTACTTCCGTAAAGTTTAAAGTGACCATGCTGTCATAAGTGACCACAACACAGCAATAACCAACTACTAGACAGGTGCCATTGTAACAAGATCATCAGTGTTCAAGTTTCAATGTTGTGGTCAATCTGTGTGTATATATGTAAAAAAAAAAAATTGTGCCGTGTAATGCATGTGTGCTCATCACTTTTTGTCACCTGTAAAAGATTGCTGACTGCTGGCAAATCTTCCTCTTCTTCCATTGACACATCAAGTAGGTGATCACTCTCATAGCGAAATCTGGAGAAGGTGGAAAGTCCCTCGTTTTCAGGGTGAATGCACCCTTAACATGTCTCAACACTGAACATTTCATAACGGCAATTACTCATGGAGTACATTTTTGTAATTTTCAACACGAACAGTGGAACCTGCTAAACTATAAAAAAGAATGCATTAACACTCAGGATAATTTTACTGATAATGATTTACCCAAGAGCCGATACATCCTGTTCCACATCCAGTGCAGCAGTCTTTTCTTGCAGAGCTGTTTGCTGTTTGGAGGACAAAGTCTGCAGGGCTAAAAGTACTTGATTTGGAGGGTGAGAACACAGAACATCCTAAAGAGAGCAAGAGGTTTTAACACACTTCCAACAACACATTTGACTTACTTGTTTAGGTGCTTAAAAGACATCATTAATATTAGGGCTGCAATGATATACAGTACAAAACCAATTTGCGACACGCACGTTCACGAACCCGTGTCGTGGTGTGAGAAGGGTGAATCGCCACAGACTAAAGCAGGTTTCAAACTGAACGCGGCATGCGCTGCGCTCGCCACGGGGCTTGCGCTTTCTCTTATAAATCAGCGAGTTGTGCTCAGCGCGCAGCGCTTGCCGCGGGGCTCGGCGCAAAAAAGTGGCCGTGTTTTACTAAATTCTCCTGTTGTGTTTTTGTCCAGTCCGGCGGCCATTAACTCTGTTAGCATTAGCTCTGTGAGCATAGGTGTGAGATTTTCAAGAGCCACTTAAAAATTCAAATAAGGGGCTGGTCAAGAAGACTTTATTTTATATTCATAGTTAAAGGAAGTTCGCCCCTACTGTTTGTAATCTCATTTTGATATCAACTAAGCTGGTAACCTTGACTTTGTGTGGCTTAGGGCAGGATCTCTGAGGAGTAGCAATATGTCCAGCTGTGCCAAATTCTAGCAGTGTCCCTATATTTTTGTCGAAGTCGATCGTCTTCGTGTTAATAACTCCAGCTCACCAGGGGGTATTATGGAAAACAAAGGGTCTTTGGAAAGCTCTCATTGAGCCCTATTTAACTCTGAAGTTTCCCAGAGATTGGTGCTTGCCCCGTCTAGAAAAGTCACGAGCAATGAGTGCATGTTAAAACCGGACTGGCTCTCTCACTTCTAAAGGTCTATGTGTAAATTTAGACACTTCTCATTTAAATAAAATATGTATACACCTGATTATACTATTACTTGGCTATTTTTTATTGTCAGTATTCCAATCGTAGAGCTTTGTCAGCTCCGCAGTCACCAGACCGCGAGATGCAGAGTGAAGCACATCTCACATAACGCTCTTGAGGACACTTCTGAGGATAATTAAGGAGAAATGAGACTCAGAGGTTCTTGCACGTTCCCAAAGAAGAGCCAATCTCTGGGGGGGAAATAATTCCCGTCCTGTAAGTGAGACGGCCGTACGCAGTGGCATAAGAGGTATTTACAGCTTAAATGCATACGTAGTTAGCATTTTCTCACCAGGCGGCTAGCTAGCTATTAGGCTAAACCACAAGAGAGTTCATGCCTCATTACCCTAAGGAAACGAGAGGGGGCGGTAGAGAACAATGTACCACAGTGAAGTCGTTGGAAAGCAAACAAATGAAAATGATCGCGGCCAGAAAATTGTCGACCTCATTTTAATTATCTTGCAAATAATTGATTTACTGTTTATCATGACAGGCCTAATCTGTCATAATACTGTATTCATTCATGCACTCTCGTTTGTCATGTCTTCAGTTGTAGTCTTGTGGTGTTCTGTTTTTGTTCTTGTGTTGATTCATGGTGTTGACATAAGGGTACCTCAGTGGTACCAGTCCTGAAAGTCCCCAAACCCATGGCCTTCTGTTCGCAGCGGGAATGCTCTAACCAACAGGCAACCATCTGCCCCAGAAATGTTGTAGGATCCAAGAAAAGCATGATGAGCTCCCACACACATTTGTGTTGACCCATGGTACCTTCCAACATATTCTCCCTCTCTGACATACAATAAAAGTTCACATCAACAAGTTGTCTGGAGAATGGCGGTGAAGACATTAGGGTTGAGGGTTACAACTCTGTTTTTAAGACAATGCCAAGAGCTTTTTCTAACACTGTTTGGCGAGAGGAAACACAATTTGTGTTACTGAATGTCTTTAGTTAAAAAGAAATTAGCAGAAAACCAGAACAAGTTTTTGCTCATGGCACCATTCAAGAACCATTACTGGTGTCATCTGTTCTAATATAAGTATACTGTTTTGAAGCATACTTTTGTTATATAAGCATGTGCTGCATTTTGTTTAGCAGAGCTACTGTTTCCAGAAATGTGTGCAATCTTTGGAGAAACAAACTGCCCTTGGATTTGTACTTGGATATATATATCCCTAATTTGTAGATAGGTTAGTGAATTCTGTCACTGCCTCTTTGCATTATATTCTTTATTCTTTTTGACACTTTTTCTTGCATTGATTACACAGAAACAGAGATGTGGCGAAAGGTTCTATAGTGTTAGTTCTGGTGAGGTCGGAGTGATTTCCAAATGTAAGAATTTGCAAAAAGATAAGAGGGCTTAGAGATTGGCAATTAAATAAACGGCAGTAAATTTGAGTGTAGTAACTGTGGACAATGCAAATGACACAAGTTTAGATTATTTAAAATCCAGCACTCAAAACACGCCAGTGGTCAAAAAGTGTAACATGTGCCTTAACATTTAAGAAAAACATTTTCTTTTCTTTCAGGTATCTGCTTGTTGGACGCAAAACCAGAGAATGCCTACCACAGGGCTGGAGTGGGAGAGACGTTATCTGTGATGGTTTGTACATTTATTTATGAATGTACAGTACAGGCCAAAAGTTTGGACACACCTTCTCATTCTATGTTTTTTCTTTATTTTCATGACCATTTACATTGGTAGATTCTCA
>JBBMFX010032552.1:0-11934 GCA_037832545.1 Rhabdalestes septentrionalis
TGTGTGTGTGTGTGTGTGTGTGTGTGTGTGTGTGTGTGTGTGTGTGTGTGTGTGTGTGTGTGTGTGTGCGCGCATATAAGGTAGGGAAAGTGAAGTGGGAAATCTCTCTTGCTGTTTGACGCAGCCGAGCTGGGATGTTGGATTTGACTTCTGTAGCTTCCCACACTCAGGAAGCGCAGGGTCACTAGAGTCTTGCTTAGTCTGTTTCCTGTTCACCGTCGTACAACTTACATGAGTACACACACACTCATACACTCAAACACACACACACACACGTCTGTGTTTTTTTAGGAGCACCCATACACACAGCCTCTATAGTTTTTATGTTTTTTCTTTGGAATTGTTCTTCCTATGTTCTCTCACAATGTTCCACACTTATAGTGGCAAAAGAAATTCTTACAGTAATGAGCAATAAATCCCCCTTTGGATCCAAGCTCATGTGAATTCTTATGAAACAGCCAACTGTAAGGGACTTTTGCTTTGTGTGCTTTAATGAAATACCAAGTAAATTCCCAGACACCTTAACAAGGACATTTCAGATTTTAAAAAGTGGGTGAATTCTTACACTTTTATAAGCAAATATGCATTATACTCTGTATAAGTTTGTATAAAGTGCTTCACTATACCCACCCTGTGATGTTTTTTTAATTTTTGACCACTGCTGAGATCACATTAATGATGGGACTTCCTGTGGTATCCTGCAGCGTTACGTTCATGTCTCAACAATGTCTCTTCACCAGGGACTGGAAAAAGATCAGAATACACAGACCTTCAGGCTGAAACTGATTTATCCAACCTGCTCTCCTTCTGTCCCTCTGTCTACAGGGCCAGCTCTCTCAGGCACTGAACGTTCTGTCTGATCGAGCCACTGAGGCCAAAGAGTTCCTTGTTCAGCTCAGAAACATGGTGCAGCACATACAGGTACTTTTCCCCTCGCACACAAACACAAACACTCTCGATAGAATTAAAGGCAATCAGTTAATTATGGCCGATGTCAGAGAGCATGGATGGCACAAGATGAGAGTAAAAGTGAAAAATGAAAAGAATTTTGGATATGCTTCCTTGCTCTTATGAGACATTGTAAGAGTGATTTTCTGGTGAAAGATTTTGAGTTCATTTGATGTGTTATACTAAGTTTCCGTGAACTCAGTGAAGGCAACCAGGCTGAGGGTGGGTATTCTTAGGATTTTACTGATACTGATACTGCTATAAATGCTGATTTATAGATACTGATACATGTCAGTACTTTTATTGATACTGCTCTCCATAAATTGGTGCTAAAAGGAAAGGTATTGCAAAAAGAAATAAACAACAATTACATAAATATGGCGTTAAACTGTGTCCTGATTTTTCTCTATATATAATGAGGGAGGAATGATGTCTAGTCAATAAATGTGTGGCGGTCATGCTGATTTCCACTCCCATCCCTCCCACTGATCTAATGAAGCATTAAACATTTTCAAATGCTACTGTATCAAAATGCATTCATGTCAATCATGTCTTTTGTCAAGGAACTTATACAATTTCATTACAGTTCTCAATACCAATCCCATAACCAGCCTGCGACTGCAGTTAAAAGTACATATATACATTGCTTGTCCTTGACTGTATTATTATCTTATTTAGAATCCTCACAGTCTCAATGTGTGTGTATGTGTTTGTTTCTCAGGAGAATGGAGTTGAATTTGAAGCCTGCCTGGTTGCTCAGTGTGACGCACTGATTGAAGCTCTGAACCGCAGAAAAGCTCTACTACTGACCAGAGTCAACAAAGAGCATGAGCACAAACTGAAGGTAAATGCACACACACTTTATACAGTTCTTTACAGTGCAACAGCATGTCCAGATTTTAAGCCCTATGAGGATTAATAGTTAATCATCTCCTGCTGTCATAACTTTCCATAGCATTTTGCCTTGTGGTACATAAGCCTTGTAGTGACTGCCATCTTGCAAATGTCTTGTGTTGGACTATGTAATTTATAAGTAATGTTAATGTTGTGTTGGTTTGTGTTCTGCTGGGTTGTTCAAGGCTGTGCAGTGCAGGGGCTCTGGCCTGTGTTGCTCTACACTGTGCTGTATTCTGTTCTATTTTGGGTTGTGTTTGTGGCACAGCTGTGCTGTGTTGTGGTGTTTTGTGTTAGAACAGGGATGCCGTTGAGCATGAGACAGAACTGACATCACATGTGTCTTTTCTCACTGTAGCCTTTCATCTTTGGTTTCTTCAGTGTTCCTTTAAACAGCAGTGCGTGCAGCAGCAAATAATTGCAAAGCACGCTCTGTTGGAGCTGCCAATCACAATGGAGCTGCGAGTCAACCCAGAGGCAAAAACAAATTCTGTAATCCAACTCCCCACCTCAACCAAATTTTACTTCTCTAATCTCCCTCAACAAAATATCACATCTCCAAGAAACATCTTTGTGGATCTGTTATACATTTATGTACTGGATTATATTGTCACTGTGTTGGTTTGTGTTACATTGCGATTTGCTGTGATGTGTTGTATTGCAATCTTTCGTTCTGTGCTGTTTAGTGGCACGGTGTGTTTTATTACCACTGCGCAGCGATTGTTATGGTTTAAATTGCGGTGGCCTGCTGCCGTTTGGCACGACCGTATTCAGGCCCGCCCCTTCCTCCGGTCTCCACCGAGCTGCACACCTGTTGCTATGGTTACCAAAATGTTAGGTCTCCGGAATTGTTTAGTGTCTCAAGTGGGGGGGAAGCAGAGACCCACGCCTGCACACAGGAGACATGCTGATTCTGTTTTCGATTTTTAGTTTTGATTGCAATTGGTATTCAAGGATTATCTTGAATGCATGTTTCCCATCTTGAAATTAAGCATGGATATAGGATAATTACGGGTACATATAGGGAAAAATGCAGCAAGTGCAGAAAATGTGTAACATTTTCAAAGAGAAGCAGCTAAGTGGTCCCACGCGCGCACACATTCACACAAATACAAGGAAAACACTCTTGCTGCTCGCGCATAGAGGATGCAAAGAGCCTTTCCTGCTGTTGCTTAGCAACACAGTCTCAGAACCAGCAATAGTGGGGAGATTCTGATATTCAAGCCTTGAGGCAGAAACAAAGATTTATCTCTCTGATTTATCTTAAGTGCAAGAGAGAGTGAGTGGGAGAGAGAGGAAGGGAACATTAATTACTGTGCTCAATATCACTTTTCATGAGTGTTCTTAGTAGAGCGGGGCAGTGTAACATTGTTTATCATTTTCTTAATAAATTTAACCAGGGTATGTCTCACTGTGCTTTTCTGAACGGGCTGTAATATCAGTGCTGGCCAGCTGCAATTTTTCATAACAAAGATCATAATCAGCTTGCTTAATTTGATTAAATGCACCCCAGTGTGAAAAACTGAATAAAGAATTTGTATTTGCAATTTCGAGTATTTTTAAAATGTGGCAGAAAAGTACATACTGTTACATATCGCGTATTGCGAACATATTATTGTCACAATATTTTTGCCGTTGTCCGCTCCTAGTTATTATCATAACTTGTGTCTCTCTTTCACTCTTTCCTTCATGCCACCCCTCCCACTCTCTCTCCCTCTTTCTTGACATTACTCTTTATATCTCTCTCTCTCTCTCACTCTCTCTCTCGCTCTCTCTCTGTCTTTGTCTCCTCCACTCTTTTGCGCTGTCAGGTGGTGCGAGACCAGATCTCTCATTGCACGGTGAAGTTGAGACAGACGACGGGGTTGATGGAATACTGTCTGGAAGTCATCAAAGAGAACGACCCCAGCGGCTTCTTGCAGGTCACTTAGACTTTCCTACACAAGATTCACTGTGTGATTAATGTGAAGCATCACTCTTACATAACTGATGTCTTGTTAAGTGAACAATTCCATATCAGTAATAATGTACTTTGAACACAAACACATGAAAAAAAGTACAAAATACAGAAGTCGTCTAGACATTAAAATGTACTGAGTAACTTGCAGACTCAGTGCATGCAGCATCTATGTATGTATGTCAGGCATTAAAATCAAATGCTGGAGCATAAGAGTAAGAAGTGGTAATAGTTACAAACAGGTACAGATACTGTAGTCATCTGCACTAATGACATACAATTAAAGACTAAAATGTAGCTGAGTAAAGGGTTGATTTCTGAGCAGATGTAACAACATATTCCTTTGAAAATGCACAGAAATTCATCAATAGTACTGGATTAGAACTGAGTGTAGTTGAGTATAGATACCTAGTTAAAACCAAACTCTTTAAAAGCATGTAATACGATAAGACAGTAACCCCTATCACATACGAAGTACTGTAACTGCAGTTATATTTAAAAGTTTTAAGCAAGAACACAAACCAGTTTCAAAAATTCCTATAAAACTGACATAGAATGAGACCTAATATGATAAAAGCTTTTTTTCTGTTAGATTTTTTTGTTTTGTTTTGTGAGTAAAAACACCACAGATATGTATGTTGTACATCTATTTAGAAGTGATCAAAATATGTTCTGTCTGCATGCAAATCTACTGAAGTCACTGAAGTGTATTTTGTAGATTATTTTCAATTAATGTTGTAATTTTACAGTATTTACTGAAATTTTCACATGCATGTATCATGGTAAAATAACATTTAATCACAGCATGTGTAAAGCCCAAACATAATTAGTAAATGAATCTTGATAATGCCTCTGGTTTTGAGTGTGAAAATCTAGGGTAATTTAACAACTGCCACCCTGCAGATCATGCTACTGCATCATAGACTGATAGCACAAACACACTTTATAGATGCAGAGCATTATGATAAATGGTCTTATACCGTGCCACTAAAAGTCTCACTGACCAAACTTTGGCACTTAAGAGTGTGTTTCTATATGTGCAGATCTCGGATGCACTCATTCGTAGGGTGCATATGACCGAGGGCCAGTGGGGAAAGGGCACTCTGACGCCTCGTATGACCAGCGATTTCGACTTGACCCTGGACAGCGGCCCACTTTTACAGACCATCCAGCAGCTCGACTTCGTGCAGATGAAGGGTAAGTGTATGAATGGTAGCATGTTCTGATAGGTTTATACACTTACACTGTCAAAAGTCAAAAGGTTTTTGCACAGCACAGGTTTTTACAACGTATCCATTTATTTTGTATTCTCGTTAACCACTGCAAAGTTACTGAGTGACCAAATATAAATGAAAATATGTCAAGTTTCATATGTAAGATAAAAAGAATATAACAGTGCATGTCTGTCATCCTATAAACTGGTTGATAAATGTGGTGATGCAAATTAAATACTGTAATTTAACATGGACTTAAAATCATTCACTGTTTAATCCCATTGGCATCCCATGGTCATGAATATAATTATAATTGGTGGGTTTATTTAGGTTTGCATTTGTATGGATTGCATTTTCAGTGAATATTAAGTGAGTAACAAGCAACTGTAGAAACTTTCAATGAGTTCAGAAACATTTTATGGGTATTGTGCATGTGAGTGTTTACATATGTCTGTGTGTATACTGCTATGTGTGTTGATATGTGTATTCTGTGTGTGTATGTGTGTCTGTGTGTGTGTCTGTAGTCCCTGCAGCTCCAATCCTGCAGCTGGAGGAGTGCTGTAGTCAGACCAACAGTGCCACTCTGTCCTGGAAGCAGCCCCCACTCTCCACCATCGCAGTGGACGGTTACATTCTGGAGCTGGACGACGGCGGTGGAGGACAATTCAGAGTAATTAATGATTAATGATAAAGAATAATTCATTCATAATGAATTGCTTTTAAATATTTATAAACAATAACTCGTGTAGTTTGAAAAATTAGAAACTAGACCACAGAAAGTATTTTTATAGTTGCTATTCACTATTTAACATTTTTAGAACAAGATGCTATTAAATGTGTTGTGGTCTGTAGAAACCTGTCCTGTTTGAAGAAAAAAAAACGAGCAAATAAATAATATTTTGATTATGTATTTTCTATCATTTCTGAAAAATGATTTATCATGTTCTTAATCCCAAGGAAACTATTCACATTGCAGAGGGAGAAATGATATTCTTGTTACTCAACATAACTTTACAAAAGAGCTGTAGATTATTTAATTATGACAGAGATAGTAGTGTAACATTCATTGAATGTTGTTAATGTTAATTAAGCATTAACATTAAAGTTGTAATGACATGAATATCCAGAGAATATCCATCAAAATTAGCACAAATACAAAGGTCCACATGTACATATCCTTTTGAAAACACCCAGCTCATACTCTTTCTGTGATATAATGCATCTTTGATCTTCTTTACTGCACTATGCTATTTATACACTCCTTAGTAGGCTGCTACACACAGACATGCTCTCCCTAAACAGGCCAGGCTCTTTTTTAGGCACCCAGGTTCTTGTGTTCTGATTTCTGCTCCAATTTAACTAAGTCTTGATTGATGAACCCCGAGCCTGTTTCTGATTGCTGTAACCTGTTCTGTAGATCTATAATATTAGTGGTTTGTTATATTAAATACACTTAAAAAATGTGCTTGCAGGCTTTTTTTTTTTTTTTTGGAAGAAGTTTAAAAGTGTGCATGTTTAAACACGTAGTCAATAGGAATCCATGCATGCTCACAATAGTGTGTATTTCACAGGAAGTGTACGTGGGCATAGAGACTATGTGCACAGTGGATGGACTTCACTTCAACAGCACGTACAAATCACGCGTTAAAGCCTTTAACTCCAGTGGCGTCGGCCAGTACAGCAAAACACTGGTCATGCAGACCTCTGAGAGTAAGTTACATAACCCATAACACGCACCTGTTCGCGTTGCCATTAGTTGCGCTCAGCTCCTAATTAATAGGGAAGCTGGATGGTGTTCAGTACGTAGAGGCTAAGCTCTTAGAAATGTAAGATACTTTACTTTTAAAACACAGTAAGAGCTTTTGTCTCCCTGCTGCTGCCTATGTAGCCGGTATGACATAACTTAATTGAAATTGCCATTATGAAGCTTTTATTAGTGGAATACTGAAATTGCCAAAAATTAATGATAGCTTTTTGGTATTAGAAGTATTTAAATGAAGTCCCTTCTAGCTCTCAATGATTGTTACCCATGTTAGCAGTCTTTGGAAAAGTAGTACCAGGTTTATATTACATTTGAGTATATTAAACACATATTTGGGTAAAAATGAGAAAGGAATTATTAAAATGTAATTACTGTGCCATGTTAAGTGTATAAAGACTTTATGACTGTTGATTGAATGAGGTGAGAAGAATAGCTGAGCAGATCCAGCTTCCCCATCAACAGCTTTACCTCCCTCTCTCTCATCAACTTTGCTTTCTATCACTCTATCCTTATTCTTATTTTCCCCCTTCCCCCGACCCAACGTTTCTCACTCACCCCCTCTTCCCTTCTCCCCTCTCTCTGTCTCTTTCTCTCTCTCTCTCTCATCTCAGCCGGACTTCCCCCATGTGATATTAAATCTCTAGCTACAGGTATGGCTTTCTTAATCACAGTCCACTTCTTCCTCTTCCTCCCGTTCTTCCTAGTCATCATTAACACCCTGTTCATCCCTTTCTGCTTCTGTCTTTTTGAGTTGCTTGTTTGTATGTATGTGTGTTCTGTTCGTGTGCATGTGTGTTTGCACCGGACTGTCATTAACACTGGTCATTCAAACTCATAATGATTCATCCAGTGTGTATCTGAGGAAAGCATATATAAGGAAGTGCTTAGTGTAGCGAACACAGTGTGTGAGTTTGTATGTGTGTGTGTGTGTTTCCTTTCCACAGTTGCCTGGTTCACATTCGACCCTGCGTCGGCCCATCCTGACATCATATTGTCCAACGACAACCTGACCGTCACATGTAACAGCTACGATGACCGTGTGGTCATGGGCAACACAGCCTTTTCCCGTGGTGTGCATTATTGGGAGATGACCATCGACCGCTATGACAACCACCCAGACCCTGCGTTCGGCATCGCGCGGGGTGACGTGTTGAAGGACGTGATGCTGGGAAAGGACGACAAAGCCTGGGCCATGTATGTGGACAACAACCGCTCCTGGTTCATGCACAACAACTCTCACACCAACAGGTACGCAAACGCTGCTTCATAAGAGCATCAGTGTTGGTATTTGACTGCCTGGGTTTGCTTTTGTAGAAGTTAAAATGACTTTTAACATTTTGATGTCATAATAAACATATATGTATTCCGTTTTTTAAAAAATCAAGTTTTCACACTTTATTTTTATTCTAATATTATATTATACTGTACTGTTCAGAAGTCAGAGACCACTGTTTTATTAATATAACTCCTAGGAAATTGAAATTAATTTACTATGGATGAAATCAGATAATTAACTCTTCACAAACTCCCTGTTTTCTGGCTAAACAGGTGAGATAAAAGGTACACTGTAACTGAGATGTTCCGAAATATTAGACTGAATGAGAGATTTAGATTTAAAGCCATATTTCATCCACTAGTGTATTTTATGGTCACATTCTGGCTTTTACACAGTAATAGCAAGACGCTAAGTGGCTTTCAGTTGCGCTCCTTGAGTGGCGCCATTTCAATCAAAACACTCAAATACACTGATTTCAAAGGGTTTTCTATGTGTTGCTTATGTGACATGTCTGGTTGTAGCCCTTAATTTCTGTGAGATTTAACATGTCTGTGCAGTCATGTGGTAATACAGTATAAAATGTTGTATTATATTAATATCATTACTTTTTCCTTAAACATTATAATGCTAACATTACACTTACTGACTTCAAGAGAATACAGTAAATTATTTGTGATGCATTTAAAAACGTACATCTCCTCTGTGTGTTATCTAGCATCTGATCCAGCTAAAATGAAAGAAATGATTAAAAATTCTCATGAAATAAGGGTCCCAAAACACATCAACAAGCCAGACTTGATTTTCATTCAGAAACATCCCTGAGCAGCTTTTTACTCAGAATGTTTTTATTTTACAGCAGTTGTTTTTGCAGTTTTGAATGGGTAGTTTCTAGGTTTGGGATATGGCAGTGATAATGTCAGGCCATTATATTTTGAGATGATTCATCGGTCATTTGTGTTGCTTTTTTAAGTAAAAGTAACTGCTGCAGCACGTGGATTCAAGAGTCTCTCTCTTTCTCTCAGAACGGATGGTGGAATTGGAAAGGGAGCGACAGTGGGCGTTCTGTTGGACTTTACAAGGGGGATTGTGTTATTCCTCATCAATGATGAACAGCAGGGTCCCGTGGCCTTTGACTCTCTGGAGGGCCTTTACTACCCTGCTATCAGCCTCAACCGCAATGTTCAGGTAACTCATACACACATACACACACACACACACACACTCACAGAACCAACAGCCACACTGTCTAACCAACTCAAGGACTGTTATAACACAGTTTGCACAGGAGTGACTTATTGCTGCAGTTCAAACGTGCTTTGATCTGGGCTGTCTGAGAAAAACACTGCATTTAGTAATTACTTAATCATTTGATTTAATTCAGCAAATAAAATGATTTTTTTGTACTATTTGGTGCCTAAAAAATAGAAATAAGGGACATATGATGACAAGCATCCTGGTGGCAGTATGAGAACATATACCTATATATTTTTTTATTTAATCTTGTGATCAGAAAATAGGAATTATTTTGTAGAGTGAACATCAGTAAATGTAGACATCGAAGTGTCACTGAAAGCTTTTAGCATTAATCAAACTGGCAGAGATTTGAATGCTTAGGGAAGTAAAACAAACTCTAAGTGCTTCTAAAAGTTATTAAGAATGAGTAATGCTCCAGTACTGTCTTTTATGTGAAAGTCACTTATTGTGTGTGTGTGTGTGTGTGTGTGTGTGTGTGTGTGTGTGTGTGTGTGTGTGTGTGTGTGTGTGTGTGTGTGTGCGTGTAGGTGACTCTTCACACTGGGCTGCCCATTCCAGACTTCTACACTCCAGGAGAGTCAGACCCTTCAGGCTCCGTCTGCTGAGGACCCAGCCACACATTTGATGCACACATACATACACAGAAAAACACACACAGACACACCCACACCCAAAAACACACACACACACTGCTACTGAGTGGATAAGAAAATCTGCAAAGGAATATTTTAGCTGTTGTGAATGTGAAGTGTTGGGGTGCTTGAGGTGTTTAGCAGTTTTACTGAGCTGAGCTAGCTGCAAGTTCAGATTTACATGAAACTTTTTCTTTAAACCAGCTCGGTCCCATAATGGCCAGCAGGGGGAGCCATAGAGCAGAATAGTAAACTGCACCCGCATTTGTAAAGAGTGGGGGAGTCACAGCTGTTTTGTTTTCGTGCAGTTGTGTGTTCATGTGCTTTCCAATATGTTTCCCAGAGTGTCTCATTATTCCACATAGCAACAGTAATGATTTAAGCATAAATCCCACTGTTCAATATTTTGGCTCTTTGTTTCAGACATGGAGAAACATTGCATGAGCATCAATGACAGCATTGTACAATAGTACGATACGCATCCAGGCGCTTGTGGTTTGAACAATTGCTGGCAAAATATTGGAAATACGTCACATTACTGTGCACTCAAGCCCGAAGTGAGAGCTCCTCACATCCCCTTTACATTTACACATGAGACAGACTCTTAATGTTGGTGTCCTAGAGGCCCGAAAACCTCTCTTATGAGAAAACAATTAATGATCTCAGTTAATGTAAAGCTATGTATTACTAGCATTACCTGCTAACCCTTTTGCCTTATGGACTTTCTCCATCCATCATAACTGGGAGAAGTGATTTGGGACCAGAGATTGAGACTGGACCAGAATGTCAGAGAAAGCAGTGCATTTTTTTATTGTGTGTGCTGCCTTTAAATCAACATTGTGTGAAACGGTTTGAGTCACGAAGCACTTACACCATCTAAATAGAATGACTGGTTGTGCTGTTATTTTAAAGAGGGAGAAATGGCCTGTGCAGGGGTGGAGCCCTTTTTTTTATACCCCTGAGAGTAATCTCTGCCCTCCCGCTGCACGGCCACTGCAGGCTGCAAGTGCAGCCAATGAAGCACCTCAGTATGCTGACGCAAGAAAAAATGAATTCTTCTTTCTCTTTCATTCACTTTCTTCTCTCTCCTCCTTTTCTCTCTCCTCCTATCTTCTACTCTTTAACGATTGGTCACTTCATTTAACTTATGACCTAAAGACCAATCACGGAAAAGGCTGGTATCCAGACAACCATTACTTTATTATTATTATTATTATTATACTTATTATTATTATTACTACAGTCTTGTCGGTGCTAAAGCATATAGACTTGAGTCCAGGCACATTTTGTACTTTTATTCATGATCATATATCCTGAGCAGATGTCAGTGTGTGAGATAAATTATGAATCTGTAGAGCGTATAGGATTATGATAGCCATTAGAATTTATTATTGTTATTTTAGTATGTCATGACGTTCAGTATGGTGTGAATCTGAAATTAGCACATTATGCTGACTGATGTTTCTGTATGGGTTTGGGGGGTTTTGTGAAAGAAATGGCTAATATGAGAACCTATGCCCCCAAAGACAACACAGTTTAACGAGGCTAAACCCAACTTGAAATTAACTTGCCTGTAGTAGTTTTGAAAAATCTGAATACATCCTAATCTTCTGGGTCCCTCGTACAGGAGCTGTCACATGTCATGGTGAATCGTTTTCACCATGTTTAATGAGGACAGTGTGTGTGTCTTTGTTTGAGAGTGGACAGACTCTCATGAATACACACACTGCATGCACACTTGACCCTGCATATACACAATAGTCCCCCTGATGGCCAGTATACTTTAGGCAACAAAAAAACAACAGAAGCATTCATACGCCACACACACATGCAGCTATCCCATTAGCCTTATGTAACTCATCAATCAGTGTGCAGACACAAGAAGAAATAGTTACCCCATACGCTCTATTTCTCCCTCTCTCTCTCTCTCTCTCTCTCTGTCCACATTTGTTACTGCCTCAGCTGTACAGGCAACTTGCTAAACTTAAATGAAAACC
>JBBMFX010032561.1:0-22500 GCA_037832545.1 Rhabdalestes septentrionalis
GGTTGGAAAAAAAAAAAAAAAAAAAAAAAAAAAAAATATATATATATATATATATATATATGTATGTATATGTATATGTATATCATATTTTCCATCGCCAAGTCAGACAATTTTGATTGGAAACACATCTGTCTTGCAGCAGCACACATAGCTCTGCATGTGAAATCGACTTTCTAAGCTGCTGTTCAGCAAAATGTAGATCACAGTGTCGAAGAGAAAGGAGAATATTCTAGAATGGATACTGGAGTGGTTGGAGCATCCAGGAATCCATTACCACACTTAATACCAGTTATGACTTCCAATTCATCAACTATAAACGTACATGTTCATGGATTTATGAGCGCTTATTGTGCAAACAAAAAATGAAATTGATCTCCGCTTCCATAGTTGGTGTGGTTTACACTTGGTTTACAAATATACACAAGCTCTTTGTGAATCCATACAGTATCATTACAGAAATAATGCATGTTTTCATGTTACTGTGTTATTATTTAATGTTCGCTCTTGAAGCAGCATCAATGTAGCTTGGTTACTTCTAATCATGAATAGCTTGCACCTTACAAAGCTGCAATTGAATCAGCTCAGCTCATACAGTGTTGCATTTAAAAATAGAAACTACCAAATTGCAGAACTCATTCGTGGGCAGAGCATGGGTGGGTCAGGCAATCCATAAAAACCCAACGTTTAGATGTGGGACACACTCACAAGATGTTGTTCTTATACAACCAAATCTAATATCACACTGTCAGTTACATGTAAAATGAAAGAAGTGGAGCTAACTGCATTCCATTACAAGGCAAAACACGAAAATAAATGCATCATGATGATCATAAAGAACTAGCCTGGAAGAGAACATGAGGCAGCCACAGTGAAGAGGATGGTCATAGCAGAAACATTTTTTTCCAAATATCCATTTTAGAATAACAGAGTCTGGTCACAATGCCAACAAACTGTTTGGAAGAAATGCTAAAAAAAGATTTTCCCATCTTTTTGGCACAAGCAAAATTGTTGGAGTTTGCCAGACACAACTGGAACTTTACCTGGAACAGTTTGCTGTGATCAGATGGTGATGTGGCCAGAAGAAACAACAATCAGGCTCCTAACACACAAGGTATTTTTGGCCAAGAAATAAATATAGCTATGGAGAAGAAAACACTTAATGCCAAGTGATAAATATAGCGGAGGAGATGGTGCTGTGGGACTGTTCCTCTTCCAGGTTGTGTTATTGGTACATTATGGATTCCGGAATTTACTCAAATCGAACACAAATTTATGCTTTTGTTAAGGCCCAATTCCTTTGTAGCCCCTATTGTGAGATTGGGCAAGCTTTACAGAATGTTAATTTTTTTTTACTGTTTCCTTTGCTGTACTTGTACTGTATTAAACAATCAAAAATTGTGAACTTGCTTTTACTATGATGGACAGAAAGAAAGAAAACATTGTTTAGAAAAAAAATACAGAATAGGAGGATAAGGAAAGAAGGAAAAAAAATAAAGAAAGTTAATTTGAGGGCACTGTAGTGGTGTGTTTTATTTTGTAATCGTGCACCACATGGCAGATGTTCTAAAATTCTTCCTTCTTCATCTCAGCAGCAACACAGCAACACAGATTGTGTGTGTATGTGTGTATGTGTGTGTGTGTTTGTGTGTGTGTGTGTGTGTGTGTGTGTGTGTGTGTGTGTGTGTGTGGAGTGTGTGTGCATCATGGGCCAGAGAGGATAAGAACAAGTGTGCAAGAGCTGCCATTGGATGACAAGCTCCCGGGGACCCCTGTCTAGCCACTGGAATGGCAGAAAAGTGTGTATGTGAGGGTGCTGATGTGTGGGCTGATGGGTGTGGACATGTGTGTGTGTGTGTGTTTGTGTGACTTGTTCTGTTTAATGTGTCTTCTTTAAATAACCATCTCAACACTGTCATTTCTATACACTCCCCTTCACATCAGTGGGTGTTTTATGTAATCTCAGTTTGCTGTGAAAACCCGCAAGACCTCAGGTGCTTACAAAGACGTTGTGGTTGGTTTCAGAAGTGACAGTCCTGATTGTGATTAAGTGTAGTGCTTATTCCCTATAAGCCCTTGAACCTCATCAGCCACAGCCTACACATATGTTACAGAGAGTAAAGAGCCACAATCACTTACCTTTTAAATATTAAGAAGTATGATTTTATTTTGGTTGCCTCAGCGACCCCAGCACTACTAAAGATACAAAGACATACACACACACACACACACACACACACACACACGCACACACACACACACACACACACACACACACAGAAACATTGTTTATATTCCTTGTCATTGTGATTTTTTTGTTGTTTTTTCTAGTTTATATCTGGTTTTATATCATCTTTTCTTTAAAGTGTCTTTTTACAGAGACTTTGGGTGCCTGGAAAGACAATGTATTATTTTTTGTCATTATTATTATTATTGTGTGGGGTAATTCATGTTCTATTATATACGTGTCAGTACTTTTATGTAATAAGAACCTGGTTGGAGCATCACCGGAAAAGCATCTTGTCCGAAGCAACAGAAGGGCTTCTGTGGCAGGAGGAATTGGATTTTTAAATTCTGAATGTGTTATATGCAGTTCACATCACCCTGCTGAGTATGGGGCTACAAAGTTGCAGACCTGTCTGAGTGTTCTTGCCAGAACTGACCTTTGAGCCATGGAAGAAGGTCACCTGATTCAAGAGTCCCATTTTCTTTTACATCATATGGATGGATGAGAATGTGTGCATCGTTTACCTGTTGGGACCAGGAAAGCACTATATAAAGAAGATTAGCATGTAGAGGATGTGCGATGCTCTGGGCAGTGTTCTGCTGGGAAACCCTGGTTCAGTCATTAATGTGGATGTGAATTTGACAGGCATCACCTACCTAAACCAGGTTCGCCCCTTCATAACTGGCCTCCTTCAGTGGTGTAATATCTCCTGCCACACTGCACACATTGTTTGGAGTTGCTTTGAGCTTTTTTTCAAATCTGCAAGACCAACTGTTTGGTTCCAGCACTGTAGGTAAGCCATATTTTGGGGATTTTCTTGAACTGTGTGTCAAACAAATACAAATTTACAATAACCCACAATTATCCTTTACAGAGGAAGTGGTTAGAAAGTGGCCACTGGTAATCAGTTCAATGGCGGTAGCTGAACGAGCAGAGCTGACAGATTTGCAGAAAAAATAAATTTAAAAGATTTCTTGGCATGGCTGTGTGTTAAGAAATAACATATGAGGTAGAAATAGATACCCTCAGAACTGAAATCATTAGAGGTCTGATCTGGCCTGAAAATACATTTATTTGGCTTTTACTCGGAAAAGATATATGCTTTGTATAAATATACCAAGTGCTTAGAGACTGAAGGGATTTCCTGACAAAAACAAACCCTGGTATAATTATCTTTTACTTTAACAAACAGACACTTTTTAGAAAAATTTGGTTAGGATCTGGCAGAATAGAATCTGGAAGAATAGAGATGTAATTATATCTTGAGTTGTGGAAAGAAGAGGCCTTGTAGGGTTAAGGATGGGGTTTGGGTTTCCTTCCAGGCTTTTTGTTGAAGGTTTGTTTTGTAAATTTTGCATTGTTCTTGAAGCTGTGTTCAAAACACCTACACTCAGTTCTCCAAATTCATTTGGTGAACTATCCTACAGCCTAGTCATTTTGATTAGGGTATGGAGTAACAGAACTGAGTGTACTGTACTACAGCTTAAACATGAATAAACATGGTGATCTGTCTCTCTGCTTTTGTGTGATGCAAGTTAAAATGTTAAAACGTCTGCTACACCTCTCCAGCCAACCTGTTCTCACGGGGGTTTGTGCAGACATCATGAAACATGTGCACTGTGTTAAATCACCCATATCTGTGCTAACTGGTGACACTTACAGTTAGATTAAGGTTAGTGTTAGGTAATGGTAAATGTTAGGGTTAGGGTAAGGTTAAGGTTAAGTTTAGGGTTAGACTTAGACTTAGGTTAAGGTTAAGGTAAGGAATCAACTAATTATTTCTATTCTACTGTCCGGGTACTGAAGCGTTGTCCTAGCCCAAAAAAGAGAAGCATTGTCCTCGCATGAAAAAAAGCCATATATCGTGATGGGAGCACATATTTTGATTAAATTTGATTTCGCACTACCAAAGAAGAAGCTGCCTGAGGCAGGTGTTTTGGTCTGAATTGACCTTTATGGTACAGATCAAGCTTTATATACCCCAACCCTTAAGTCTAAAACTATAGGTTTAAACAAAAATGATCATTATATGTTTTTTTATGGCTGTACGAACTTGATATGGGTCTGATCTTATATACACAGTACAGTGTGCTCTGGCTCCTCTTTGGGCTACTCCTCACTCTGGATGAAGACAGATGAAATAGTCGGAGGCAGCAGGCGGTGGTTTGGGCTCAGCTTAAATGAAGTGTTGTTAACCGAAGGGCCGTGTCCCTCTTTCTGCTGAGGTGGATTTGGTCTCCCTTGATACTCTTTAGCAGATGCTCGCTGCCCACACACTGTCCCACCCAACCTGGCAGCCATAGATATCTAAGAGCCGTCGCTTGCTCTAACTGTTTTAAACATGGATGATCTATCCCCAGAGGTAGGCTTCAGAGATAAATGCCCCTCCTCTCAGCCCCGAAGGGCCCGGCTTGCTATATTTATTTTGCTGTATTTTTGGTTTGGTATTTGCTGTGCTCAGTATGTGGCATACACATGTTTGTAGATACACACAAACTCTCATACACGCACACACACAAACACACCATATCTGTATATCTATTTCTCTCTCTCTCTCTCTCTCTCTCTCTCTCTCTCACTATTGTCGCTGTCTGACAGAAACCATTGTTGTTGTTGTCTTTGTTTTTATATAAATGTTATATATATTCTTTTTTAAAATCACAGTTATACTGATAATATCATGGTGATGCAACTCCAACTGCAAAACTGCAAAACCATAAAATGTTGAGCCATTTCTATTTTTCCCCTCAAGGAAATGTTTACGCTATGGATAAAAATAAGAAAAGATGCAGGATTTTGATATGACAGTACCAACATATGATTTTTTTTATCTATCAAAGCCAGCACCACTGATTTTGTATTCAGATTATTATTCTGATAGCACCAAGCACCCTGCTTTGAACATATGTCCTGCAAACATTCCTCTTGACATTTAGGATGATGATAAATCCTCATCATGTACAAATTGTCAAAGTGGAATATGGAAAACAGGGCTGGAAAATGTCACGAAAAGGCACTGAAACTAATCATCAAACAAAACATGGATTGTCGGATAATTAAAAATGTAACTAATTGAGTTTGCTGTGACTCATTGTGATTAATAACACATTGTGGTCAAATGGAATCCTACTTCCCCATTTATAAAGGACTGAGGTGTGCATTATCTCAAAAACAAGGTATTATTTGAATTAAGCATTAATTCAGGACAACATCTATGTGTAGTACAAGGCTTGTGACTGAAAGTGACCAGGTGACAATAAAGAGAGCTTAATTGAACTAAAAAGTACCTTGTGCATCCTAGTCTCACAAAGCCATCACGATATTCAATCAGTTCAAAAACATGCTATGATCACGCTTTAGGCTTTTCTTTGGTGCTAGGACAATGCTTCAGTAACCTATGAATTTTAATGTGCTCTGCGTAACATCTTCGGTATCTGACTGAGGGACAGTAGGAGAGAAATTTGTGCACATCAGCTTAAAAGACATTTTTACCGTCTTTGCCTCCAGTTCATGCATACCTGTCTACCGTTGTAGCATATGAATGAATGCTTTTATGCAATATTGTGAAAATATACAACACATTTCCTAATAACAGTGTTATAATAGTGAATTGATTCCTTATCATTTTTGTTTGCAAAGCGGTTGAAACAGGTTGAAAGGCAGTGAGACGGGGAAAGTCTCAAACATACTGACCTTAACCCGAACCCTAACAGTCACCAGTTACCGCTGATCCCTATGCTGTTATGCGCTGCGCATTAAAATACATATTGTAGTGAAGCATTGTCCTAGCACGAAAAAAGGCTTAAAGCGTGATCACAGCATGTTTTTGAATAGATTTTATGTGGTGATGGCTTCACAAAAAGTCATGGGATCGGGTAGCCTTGTGATAAGGCAGGACATTCTTTAAAAGATGCATTGCTATATATTGAGTTCTGCATTTTAAAGTAATGTACAATGTTGTGCTTTGTTGAGCATGCCATCTCAGACTGGAGATATCTGTATGCACAAGGTCAGTAATGCAGATTCATTCCACTGAAAATACCAGATATATTTAGAGCACTACATAAAGGTAAATGGCTTGATGGATAGTTATTTTACGTTATAGTGCCCCAATTAAAAATTCCATTCATGCCCCCTACCCTTTGACCTAAGTACTGTTTGAAGGTCTCTGCTCTTCAGAATAGTCTAACACAATCAGAAATACAATCTTGAATATTTCTACTGATTTCTTTCAGGGCTTTAATCATAGTTTTACAGAGTCAAATGATCCAAAGGCTTGACACGCAAGCTGTATAAGGTCTGCCAGACACCATCTCTAAAGGAGAAGCTGATGATTTATGTTCTGTAACAGCGACAGATAGATTTTGTAGTGCTGGGCCCTTTTTCTGCAGTTTAAGATGCAATTTCTTCCATTTCTGTCTCTTTAGTGATCGGTGGCACTGGAAAATGTTCAGACAGTAAATTAACCTCTGACTTGAGGTTTCAGCTTGTTTTCTGCTTGTGATGGTGCAGAATTTGATGTGTGAGATGTCTCCAGTCTACTGTTACTTCGACTGTGTATGATACAGGTCCAGGTTTCATCACTTTAGCTGCCCTTGGAAAATGAATTCTGAATTTATCATGGCATAAGACAATTTCTTGTAACAGTCTTCTTGTGGGATACATTGTGTAAAAGAGAAGGATGTCCAGGCATTACTGAACAGTAGCAGAGCTGTTAAAAGACTTAAAACTTGCTTTTTTTTACCAGACAGGGGAGATACCCTGATCAGGACAGTTGTTCACCCAGGTTGAGGCTCAGCCATTGCACTCTGGTTGTGCTGATCGCTGCGAATCTTCCAAAAGTGGGAATCTCAACTGCATGAATTTAAGCAATTTCCTCTGGGATCAATAAAGTTTTCTGATTACGGTCAGCAGATCATCAAGCGCATCAAGTAACAGTTGCAAAATCAGTCGCTTAAGAGCTAAAAGAGTTCTCAGACCCAGAATTCTCTGTTTTGTGCTTAGTAGAGTCCATCAGCTGCAAGTTTAGCCACGTTGAAAGTGTCTGTCTGTACAATGTATGACCAATGTGCGGGTCAGTCTACATTAGGGCATTAACGACTTTCCATCAAGATAGTCAAAGAGGACCACTGATCTAGGAAGACTTATACCAACATGAGGGGCCTTTGCTGCATATTTGCCACACACTTTCTGCTAAGTTTACTTTTGCCCTCCACTTTAGCAGCAGTGCTTCTTACAGTTATCGGTCCCATTACATCTGCCAGGGTATGTAATTGTGACCGGAGAGTAACAGCGCTTAACTATGCATCCTGGCTTTGTCATTTAATGAGCATCCTCCTGGGATCTGATATTTGTGCCCATTAGTTCATCTTTGTTTTGGACCCGGAAATATTGATGGAGCTCTAAAGATTATTCACCAAGTTTTTACTCAGTTTGGGCAGGTTCTGGTAAGAGTGTCTGAGAGTTCTCAGAGCAAAAGATGTCAACTTTGTTCATCACTAAGTAGTAAAATTGAAAAGAACAGCACTGACACCATATTATGCATGAGGTCATCGCATGCCGGTCAGAAGCTATTAGGTGGGAAGCAGCGAAACAGGACTTGCTGTGATGTTCAGCTTTTGCTTTCGGAAGTGCTGATTTGCATTGTGCTGACCACCAGCACATTTTACCTTCACACTGTAGGGCAGGAGGATCCGAGGGCAATGATTAAACTAAATGTGATCAGGTAATTGCTGAGAACCAGGAATAACATTATTTGTGTACTGTTGTGTTTCAACCATAGCACTTCTCCTTTGAAAATTAGTTTTCGCTTGTGCAGCCACATCAGTGTTGTGCCCAAGGTATTCTGAGCCTTTTAAAAAGTCCCACTCTTCTTTTCATTCCCGGATTGCATCAAGATCAAGCAGATTTCCAGCATCATTATTACATTATTGTGCCATTACGGACTTTATGACCCATCCTTACATTATTATAAGTATGTTATCTAGGCAGCAGAGTGCTTTCTATAATGGACGGTTTTTGCAATGTCTGGTTCCTAGGTTTTGAAATCCAGAAATATATTTTACAGGTCTGTTCCTTACTCCTGAGTTAAATGTGAAACAGGTCTAGCATTGTGATATGAAAAGGTCCTCAGTGCATGGTATAACATCACTCTTAATGTGCTCAGTTGTAATTTCAATAAGACAGGTAAATTTAGCCTCAATCATAGTTGGCAGAACTCCATGCTCAGCATTTTCTCATTATGAACGCTTCTCTGGAGAACACAGAATCCAGTCTGCTCTGGTAGATTGCTTTAAACAGTTCTCACCTTTTTTATGAATGTACTTTTGTTTGTGTTCCATCGTGTTTTCTCTCCTTACAGTCTTTTTTGCACTGCCTTACATGGCCATTTGCAGTAATGATCTTTGTACTATGGTAATGACCCATGGGATGGCTGTCACTCTGACCACAATAGGAATCAGGGTTCAAGACATTCAGAGAATGGCTGTAGAAACCTTTTGAAAGTACCCTCAGCTCTCCAGTAAGTACACACCTTGGTCCCTAATGACATGTAGGCGAAATTGAATTCTCAGTGGCACAATGGCAACTCAATGGCCTCTCTGTCCTCTAACAATCCCAAAACTGTGATTCATTTAATTTGCTCCCTGCAAGAAATTGGACTCATATTGGGATCCTTTGAAAAAGCAATCTTCATAGATTAGTGGTGAATTGTGACTATTAGATATAGGCCTTCAGTTCAGGTCATAAATACCAAAAGCTGGAAAGAACACACCCAGGGATGGGCAGAAGAATGTAGTTTAAACGAAGAAACCACATTTCCCATATCAAAATAAACCACTGTATTGTTATATGCTGTACCGTTATAATACTTTTCTGAAGTATGAAATTACTTTGAAAACCCTCAGCATTTTGGCCCATCCATTCACATCTACACAGACTGAATTAAGTGGACAGAGTTTGGGACAATCTTTTCTCTGCTTAATAAGGAACACCATAAATGTAACATATGCAACCAGTCAACATATCAAGCATTTAGACTTGCCTGTTACATACAAGATCCCCACACGTCCATGTGAGCACTCAAATGAATGTTAGTTTGTTGGTGACTCACAATAGCACCATAAATAAGCTAGTCAGTGTTTGGTAATGAAGGACCCACTTGACGTCAGAGATGCTGACTTAATTACAAACAAGTCATCACAAGCACCTTCATCCACAGCAGCTAGTCCAAAAGTGCTAAATGAATCATTAGATTATTAATCAAAACTATAATAATACATTATGTGTCGACACTAATGTGTAAATTTGTGTTAAGTAGCCTATAGCCTGGAATGAATAACATTTAACTACTTGTGAGACCAGTAGGTAGTTGCAAAGGATCCATTATATTTGTCAGTATTGAAGTTGCCCTGAAAACTGTGTTACAAACGATTATGAATGTTTCAGGCGTGCAGCGTATGAGCTCCCTCGCCTCTTGTGTGCCTGACTTTCTCTCACTCATGTCTCCCCTCATAGGGTGCTGCCTCTCCATGCTCCTGTCTCATTCTGACTAGAGAAATATTGTGCCAACACAGTCTCATTCAGTAGCACAGACTTATGCAGGAACATTTCTCACGAAACACAAAACAGCCTCCATTACACACATTAGACATGGCAAGGAGTTTTGAGTAACAATAAACACCAGTGGTGGATGGCGTTCCAGCCTGCTGTGTTATGACATTGTAACTCAATATTGTAAATGATAATAATGCACAAAAAATAGAAAAAATAAACATAATATCAACTGAAAGTAGCAAGCTAACATTAACTGTGTGTGCTGCTACTGTCTGCATCATTTTGAATTTTGTCTTAAAGAAAGTATTAAAAAATATATAAAGCCATTTTCCTCAACCATATAAAATCCAAATGACAAGATCCTGTTTGGGTTTTGAAGTAGATTTAGTGTATCATAACGCTGTCCATTCCTGCCCACACATCTACAGTAATGCTAAGGACCTGTGGGATGCTACTACCAAGATAAAGGTAACAAACCAGGACCTCCAGCAAGCCTAAAGAAACATTGAAACTTGCACTAATGGGAGACCACCCTTAGCTTGGTCTAGGATAAAAATGTCAGATTAGTTTATTTTTCTTAGGAGAGTTTTTAAGAACGTAACCCCAGCGATTCCAAAATTTTTTTATATAAGGCTTTTAATTTCATAATATAACCTAATATTGAAGAAAAGAAAATCACTTGCAAAGTTTAAACTGAAACATGTTTCTATTTAATAGAGATGAATTACAAATTTCAGACATGCAGACATTATACTGATATTTTTTTGGTTTCCAGAAGGCACTGAGAGGTTTCTGGAATAGCAGTAGCTTTATTACGAGCTGCCTTTGCACTTCTGCAAAGTGTATCCTTCAAGTGCCAAACTCACTTTGAGTTTCAACCCACATACGGCATCACCATCGTTTACTCCTCCCGACACCCAGAGTGCTAGTCAAATCTCTCAGCACTCATCTGTTCCTCCAGCACAGTGGCCGTTTAAATTGAAGTTAAATAACTACATACAGCATCCTATTACACTTAGTAGTTTTCTCCAACCAGCGAGTTTAATAGTGCCAGCTCTCACTCCAGTGGGTCCACTGGTGTTTGACAGCATGTCTCCACTCCACTGTATTAGGATTAAGAAAGCATTACCTACTGGAATGAAGTGTAACCTAAATGAGCAGGGACAGGCCCAATAGAGGTACGTGTGAGCATGCGTTCTTAAAATAAACTTTTACTGTGGTTGTCAGACATCTCACAATAGTGTTGCCCACCATGCGGCGAAGAAGGAAAAAGCCTAACTGACATTCCAACATTTATTCGATAGAAATACTTAATATAATGTTTAACTGCATTCACAGTCTCATATAGATACAAATCCGGGAGGAAATCAAGCAGAAAATAGCTTGTCAAAAGTTTGTACAGACAATGTAAGGTCAGTGTTATTGATAGATCTGTTTTGGGTCTTCTAAAAGTCCCATTTAAGCACCCTGTGTGATTATCGATCTGTTTCCTTGATCCTATAATTATTCAGTGCACTGTGGCCTTGCTACCAAGACCAACTGAAATCAAATGATTACACATGAATGACAGAAATGAAGTTTGATCTTAAAGGACTTAAATGTTGTTTTCTTTTTGGCACATTAAGCAATGCAATGGTAGATAACAACAAAGCAAACACAAGAATGGTATTACACATGAATCTAAGAGGCAGGAAGCATACAGAGGGTCGATTTTATTGAAGGGCTGTCTCAGAACACAGCGATTCATATGAGAATGCGACAAATCCTCAGCAGGTGTGAAAAACCAAAGCGACTGATAAGACGCAGATTTACCCTTACCCATATTACAACACAGCGGAGAAAAGGAGATCAGCGCAAACACAGAGGAATAAGCAAAGACAGAGACTTTGCAAAGCACAAAACAAAACCCAGGGACTGCATAAATGCAGTCGCTGTCTTAAAAAAACACCATGTGCATTGTTTGAATATGTTATGATGAATGGGCCAGCAGGAACAGTCCAAAATAAACAATGAATGACGAATTATTATTGGCTTGGGCATATGGTTCGAGGTTTTTTATTTCATATTGAAATGTAAAATTATTCTAGGGTGTCATTGTTGTCAATGGCAAAAATCATTCTTTAAGAACGATAGACTGAAAAGTTCTTTATGGGACCAAAACAGGTTTTTCAATGCTACCACTCTGAAGAACTCTTCTGTCCTTAATTTTAATACTCAGTGGAAGATATGATGACTATCCTAAGATCAAAAACAACTAGAGGAGAAAGCGCTGACCATAGTCTTCACTTCATATCTTCCTTACAGGGGGGTGGGTGTGGGGTGGGGTGGGTATTATTTCAGAATGGCCCTCTTTCACTTTTATTTCAGAGCCTGTGTCTGATTAGGTAACATCGATGTCAGTCAGGGAACTAGCATCACATAGTATGATCATCAGTGTCCACTCGTTCAGGAGAGAGACTGAGAGACAGTGAGAGTCAGGGCAAGAGATATGCATTTATTACAGACACTGCAAGCATGACAAAAGAGAGAGAGAGGGCAAAAGACATTCATGTACTACAGTGCAAGCAGGTACTGTGCAGGCTTTGTGGGAAAACTTAATGGCATCTCTGGCCAATTTGTAGCCAGGCCACAGTGGGAAAGCCAGCGGAGCATGGAGAGACATCAGTTAGAGGTCCCCCTATTATGGTGCCACAGAAATACGCTGTCTGATATCTGCTCTCCTTTGCTAGTCAATCCGTGTGCAGTAAAAGAGGCCCATATCCTATATAATCCTATAATTGCACTGTTTTTACTCCCTTGAGGTCAGCATATGAGGTTAGTATGAGTTTATGCCTCAAAAACACACACTTTCCCAATATATATATATATATATATATAGTTTAAAAATCCATGGTAAAGGTCTTACTGCTTGGTTCCTGATTTGGTTTTCCAATTAAAAAAATGAACATATGAAGCAATAGGAAAGCAGATATATAGACAGGGATGGTCTTTTTTGCTGTGTTAGGATCATTGCTTGTTTATGATATCAGATTATGCATTTACGACTGTCAGAAGCTTCTCACTCAGAAGCCAAACATTCAAATGACTCACAGCAGTGCCACTAGTTTGGAGGAGGGCCAGCTCATATTGGTCTGTGTGTGTGTGTGTGTGTGTGTGTGTGTGTGTGTGTGTGTGTGTGTGTGTGTGTGTGTGTGTGTGTGTGTGTGTGTCATGTGATTGCAGGACAAAATGTCCTGACTTTGTAAGAAAATCTGAGAAAATGAGGACTAATCTGTAAGGTCAGAATGAGCTAAATGTTCCAGATTTATTAAAGTGGTTTCAAAGTAAGAAAAGAAGTTTCATTTTTAAACTGGAGTGGTGAGATCGTTTCATAATGGATACTCCATGATGCCGTCTCTCTGAGCAGGTGGTCATGCTTTCTGTAATATTCTTGCAAGCTTTACCACATTGACACAAGGTACTTGTGTTCTCTTGATGGAAAAGGCAATTATGGTCTCTCTCTCTCTCTCTCTTTCTCTCTCTCTCTCTCTATTTCTCTTTCTCCTGCTCTTTCTGTAGTGACAGAGGAACCCTAAGGAGAGCTTGAAAGAGAAAACTTTTTCATCTGCAAAGTTTTACACAATGGCTGTTGCTGTTTTGTTTTGGGTATGGGTGTAAATTAGAGAGTGACAATGAAGGTAAACAATAGGGAGTCTTTTGTTTATCCTTCAGTTTATACTTATCAAACTGCTCGGAATGCCTCACAGCATAAAATCTCAGAGAACTCAAATAATTGTTATGAGAGAGAGAGAGAGAGACAGACGGACAGACAGAGAAAAAGAGAGAGAGAGAGAGAGAGAGAGCTAGTGAGAGAGAGAGAGAGAGCTAGTGAGAGAGAGAGAGAGAGAGAGAGAGAGAGAGAGAGAGAGAGAGAGAGAGAGAGAGAGTTTGAATGGGTGCACATCTGGGAGTTGACAAAAGGTGCAGTGTTTTGGAAGATTAAACTCTACTTTCACTTTACAGCATTCTCTTGATCTCTCTCTCCAGGATGTCTGTTAGTGGCAGGGAAGAGGTTACATGTCAATGACTAGCTTCCTAGAAAGAAGAATAGACAGGCTCAGTTTTTGGAGACCCCTGAACTTCCCTGCTTCCACACTCCTGACATACTCGGTGCAGGCAGTGCTTGGCAGTAACACTGAGCATCACACTTTTACTGATCATCCCTGCTTGTGTTCTTTATACCCTTTTCTACACTTCCTTTAAACAATGCTACTGCTCTTTTGACTTTTCCCTTCAGTAAAAGCCATAATCCTCTGGTCACGCTTTCCCTGCGGTTCTACTTGCATGCCTACATTCACAAGGAATGCATGAGAAGGACTGCTCATATCCCAAAGAGCTGCAGGAAACTGCCCATTTCTCCTCATGAAAGTTCAACTTTTAATAAGTACTGACTGAAGCATCAAAAACCACTGAAAATTCACTGAGATACTTCACAGTTGATTGAGCTTGTCATCACCTCCATGTATGACACGAGACCTCAAACAAGCTAATCTGATTTTATGAATGGATATCATAACGTCAATAGTTGTGCTTGAGTAAAGGGCACTATTTACATTTTCACTTCAGAGGTGAATATTTATATTATTCCAACACTATCCATGTTATCAGATTGGCATCAGCAGTTAAATACATCAAAGGATTTTGGTAGCTGAACAGCTTTCGTGATCCCTTAAGTGAATGAACTGCGCCTACACTGTATGTGCTCACAGTTAAATGTGTGAATTAGCAAGCTGAGTTACCCCTGGGATTTCATCCGTGCATTACACTCTTACAACATGATGGTGTGAGTGCTCTGTTTAGGTTTCTGTCTGGGTGGAGATGGAATGCACCAGAGCTTGCTGGTATCTTGTTGAAAAGCTTTTTCATCAAAGGCATGATGGTCCTGTGGAGATGGCCTCAGCGCGGTGTATTTATTGCTGAAGTAGGTGTGATTTGATGAAAAAAAATGTCTGAAAGCCTTTTAAAGGATGAAGAAGAATATGGTGGGCGGACACATCTTAACAACAAACTACTAAAACATTTTATGCAATGATAGCGCTCAAGAGAGATGTTCACAAAAGAACTAGACTGATGAAATGATTGTTAAAATTGCAAAAGTTTCTCTCTGGTTGGTTTGGGAGAGTTCTGTAGCTTCCCTGTTGGTTTAGGAGAGTTCTGTATCTCACTGGTTGGTTTGGGTAGGGTTCTGAAGTTAACTGGTTGCTTTGTAAGGGTTTTGTGGCTCACTGGTTGGTTTGATAGAGCTAGGTAGCTCACTGGTTTGTTTGGTAGAGCTGGAGTCCCATTGATTGAATGTTCTATAGCTCAAGGACTCTTATTGGTGTAGTGGCATGCTTACCCAGGCGAGGGACTGTCACCTTCTACACTACACTGGCAACTACCTTTTGAAATCTATTGTTTCTGACTGGGCTGGCAAGGGTGAGGAATATAGATATAGGGATTGCCTTTGTGACTTGACTTATTTGTCAGATGTCTCTATGGTCTTTTTCACTTGAAATACAAGATTTGAATGACTATCCTTCTTTCCTGCAAATCTGTATCCTTCTCCTTTCCCACAGTTTCTCTCTACACGCTTCCCTTTCGATCAGTCCCTGTTGCTGAAAGGACAGACAGAGAAAGGGGGGGAAACACAGTGCTGTTGTCAACAAGTCTGTGTGGTGAAGTGTCCAGGGCCTTTTCTCTTCAGCTGTAGTCTGGTGCCCAGCACCCAGAGTTTCCCTGGCATACTAACATACACACACACACACACACACACACACACACACACCGCCAGCATGAATAATAAATAGTAGTGGCCCGAGAGCTTAATCTCCTAGAATAGCCAAAGCAGACTTGGCTGGACCAGGGCAGGATGGAAGGAGAGGAACGCGAGATGTGGGAGATGGAGCCAAGCAGAACAACCTGAGGCAAATCTCTTAGTCATCACTGGAATTTAGCTGAGGGCATGGCAGCTAACATCAACAAACTTGCTTTCAGAAACATGCAATTCAGACACACATGCACACACACACACAAACTCACACACACACATTCTAGTTCTGAGTTCACTTCCCCTGTTGTAGATACACATACATCCTCACACATGGAGTGACAGAACTATTTATGACATACTAAAAGGTTTCAGCACTGTCGTTTCTTCAGTCTTAAATCTTAAAATACTGCTTTTGAAATGCCATCTCAGTTGAAAGCTTCATGCTGCCTCAGAAACAAAAATCTGACTGGGGTTCCCTGCCACTACCACCACTGCCTCTGCAATCTGGACTAAATGGGCTCAATTTTATAAAATACAGCCGTCAATCAACCTTCTCCACTCTAGCACATTATAATTTTTGTTTGGATCACAATACTCTAAGGGCAGAAGGACTGTGCTTCCATTAAACATGTGGCAAAAAAATATATATATAAAAATGTGGCAAATTTAGTTTGCAAGGATGTTGTGGAGAGAAATATTACACTTTAATTGCTGCTATTTTACGTGTCTTAGATCAGTTGTCTGCAGTACGTGCATATTTTTGTCAACCATGACTTTTCAGAGACTATTTTTTAATTTTATAGATTTTAATTAAAAGAACAAATATTCACTGAATTGAAATAAAGAACAATTGTGCAATCCAAAATGGAATTTTTTGCCTTTATGCCTTCATTTACATACCATGTCCTTACATACCATTTACATACTATGTTACTATGATAAGGTTTCCTGTCCTTAAAGTTTGGATGATAGTGATAAGAGCTTGGATTAGTGATATAATCTAAATGTTCTATGAACATAAATTAAAATAAAGAAACATTTATATATACGTTTCTTTATTTGCCTGCCAACAGTTGATGAGATAGTTGTGAATAAGACTACTACCTTTCTACACTGCAGTTGTGGCCAGGGACACAATGATTTTCCTTTAATCCATTAAAACATGCTTTTGTCAAAATAAGCTGATCAAACTATAAATATTCTGGTTGATAACAAAAATAAAAAAATTGGGGTATATTGGCATGCTTTGTTATTTTGTTATTTTGTTATTCTTCATCTACACGGAAAAGATTGTGAGTGCCTGTTTAATTTGCAAGTGAAGCAACACCTTATCTCAGATAGTTCCAGCAGCACAATGCAGCAGACTTCCTGTTAGAAAAGTGTAAGATTGTATCAGTGATACAGCAGATACTGCAGTGCGGAGCGGTATCAGGTACTCTCATAGCTGTGTATTTGTCTCATAGGTTCACAGCTCAGCTAGGGAAAGCCACAGTAAACAAGCAAGTTTTCCAGCCAGTATCTGCTCTAATTGACAGTCTTGAGGAAACTATGGTGAATCAGCGAAGGTATTGAAGCTGGAGTGTGTGCAGTCTAGGCCGTGACCTTTCAGACACACCGTTTGCTCGTGTTCCCGGCAGACGGTGCTGCTCTATATATACTTGAAAAGCGTATATATGTCTGTCTTCAAGGGAACTATTTCCTGGAGTTGAACTGTATGGCAGATTTTAAGAGAAGATGGACTGGACGATAAATATTTGAAGTTCTCACGCGCTGGGATGAAAACCACATGAATAATGGATGCTGTTAGAAACGTGCTGCACTCTTTTTACTGTTACTGGTAAATGCTCTGAACTGTACACTGCATAGGTTTCTCAGACCCACTGTTCTCTGTCTGATTCACTAAACGAATAGAAAGCCATGCAAAAATCAATAGCAGGCACCTTATCTCGAGTGGTCGCGGTGCCTCCTGTTGATTTATTTCACCTTCCATTTTCTGCATGGCGGCGCCTTGGTAACTGTTCGCCTGGGCTTCGTGTGTGTGGGTTTTTTTTTTTTACTTATTTCTTTGTTTGTGAAGGTGTGTGACATTTGTAAATACTTTTGGCTCTCAAGATGTGTCCTTTCTCATATTGACTCTTTGGATAGATAAGACAATGTGCAACACTGAGAGCGAGCATATTTTTGGGGTTTTTTTTGGCCAGGCTCTTTGTTGTGATTTTTCGACACCGCTGCCTTAAGCTGCAAAAGAGTGATTGGTATTGAGCCGTGCTCTCTCCACCACCTGTTCATTCAGAGAACACACAGAGCACAGCGAGGCATTCAGTCAAAGGCAAGTGTGCGCGCACACACTCACATAGGCACACATTTGCAAACAAATAAACATGCATGACCCTTCTCCAAGGCTTTCGTCTGGACAAATGCAAAAAAAGGTGAAAGAATGCATTTTGCCACAAATCACACCAGTGCCCTTAGATTCAAACTGTGTCTCATACACAAGTACACCCAAGCACACACGCATTCCCACTGAAACCCTTTGCTATTATGCTAGAAGAGGTTGGCTGAAGATTTTGTCATTATCAAAATGGCAAAGATGGCAAGATGTGGGGTAAGATTAATCAAATTGATAGATACTAGGCCAAACTCAGGGTGGAGATCTGATGGAGCTTTGATCTCATTTGTTTGGTGTTGATACCAGCCAAGGTCATAAATAAACTGGCTTCATCAAGCTTTTAGTTGAGGTTATGACCTGAGTCTTGTGCTTGCATTGCTAATGCACAGTAGAGGCCTCAGTACAGTGTTCATCACCAAATTAGCTCACCAGCAAAAAGCCAGAAATGTACACAAAATTTCCACTCATGACGTGCGAATAAGCTGTATGATGATCAATATCCACTTCGTCCAGGCGCAGGGGTACATGATGACATAGATCAAAATGTAACAGTTTTATTAAGTAAGTCTAGGTATTATAGTCCTAGACAGATGCAACAGATGGTTACTTTTGAACCACAAAATACGATTTTGCAATATTCCATGGTGATAGACCTGCTGTGTGGCCTGTCTTGCTCTAACCTAATCCAACTAAATAACAAATAGGATTAGTGAGATGTAGGTGTATATACATGGGAAAGCACAAACATCTGGAGATGGTGCTAAGGTTTGTGGATTTCTCTGGATCTGAATGTTTATGTCGGTTATTGTCAGTGTGTCCAGTATTGATGTTTTGGTTTGTGCATTGTAGTTTTGCTCTGGGTCCATGTGTAGTTACTGAAGGTTGTGGTTTTGTTGTGGGTCTGTGTGCTGGTATGGAGGCTTGTGGTTTTTCTGTGGATCGGGGTAGTGCTTTTGAGCTCACTGTGTGTTTTATTTAAGAGGTGCTGGGGCCGAAGATTGTGGTTTTGCTGTGGGTTTATGTGTTGGTTTTGAGGGCATCATGTTGATTTTTTGACTGTTTCCGAGGGAGCATAAAACCTGAGGCTTCATATGCACAAAGCGTGAACAAACCTCGTCTCTCTCACTGAAAACAAAGCCAAATATAAGCTGGACAGATATCAATGGTGCTGGACAGATATCATTGGTGCAAATAGATATTAACTTGTAATTTTCAACTTGTAATTTTGCCTTTCTGTCTGTTTTTAGTCTGCTTGCTCAGATCTGTCCTAATCTTCCTTCTCCTAAATTCAAGGTGATTTCTCATTTAGCTCTCTCTCTCTCTCTCTCTCTCTCTCTCTCTCTCTCTCTCTCTCTCTCTCTCTCTCTCTCTCTCTCTCTCTCTCCTTCATCATGATGCTCATGTTCCTGTTGTCAAAAGTGTGTGAGTGAAACCAAGGCTAAGTTCGCTAAAATTCGCTGATCTCTTAAGTGATGGTTATTTGTGATTAACCATTTCTTGATGCTTTTGTGATTATGAAGCCGCATGCTCTGTACTGGACCTCATGATTACAGTCTTTTTGTCATGGTGTACTATCGGCCTTGTCTTTGGACTGCCTTGCTGTGAGTCTGGGTGTTAGTGGTAAGGGCTGTGGTCTCGTGAGTCTGGGTGTTAGTGGTAAGGGCTGTGGTCTCGTGAGTCTGGGTGTTAGTGGTAAGGGCTGTGGTCTCGTGACTCTGGGTGTTAGTGGTAAGGGCTGTGGTCTTGTGAGTCTGGGTGTTGTTGTCTGGGGTTGCGGTCTTGTGAGTCTGTATGTTAATGTTGGGAGATGTGGTCTTGCTGTGGACCTTACCATAGGGGATGTGGTCTTGCTGTGGGTCTAGGTGTTGAGAGCTCTTGTAGTGAGGGTTGTGGTCATGGGTTGCCCAACTCCGGTTCTGGAAGGCTGGTGTTCAGTACAGTGTAGTCATTTCTTTGCCCAACTCACTTCTTAACTGCTTGATTATATATGACTGATTTTTAATTGTCTATAAATGATAGATATCTGATACAAAACACAAGGGTTGTGAGGTTAAATAAAGGACACAGCAAAAGAGAAAATTGTGAATATGATATCAATGCTGCAGCTGTCGCTTCTGCACATGGTGATGATGATGTTGATGATCATGATTATGATGATGTTTAGATGCATGTTGTGGAAGTGCTGAGAGGATTAATAAGAAATGACAGTTGAAACGGTGAAGTAGTGATGGACAGGGTGATAGAACACCTGCCTCTTGCTTTTTCTCTTGCGGGACACACAAAATCTCAGCGTTACCCTAGAGGCTACACCTGCCAAAACAACACACACACACAAATGCACACATACACACACACCTTACAGATCTACCACAGCAGCTTAGAAATAGACAGATGAAGGGTGAGGAGATGGAAAGTGTGAGGTTAGAAAGATAGCACTGCTCCAGGGACTTTAGAGCAGCGAGATGAAGAGATCACCCAGGGGATGAAAAGAGGACAAGAGTGACAAAGGGAGAGGGATGAACAGAATTTTACTGATAGTCCAGAAAAAAGAGAGAGGGGGAGAGTGTGAGAGTGTATTCTCTTCAGGACATTGCAGGTATCACATTGTTTAGCAGCTCAGAGTCATGTCCTACAGCAGAGATTCAGCATTGAGGGTTTTACAGTTTCCTGCTCTTTCTCATATGGAGTGCTTCTCTCATTATGCACTGGTCAAATATTTTGAGATGTTTGATTAAATGTTGGCTTTCCTTTCTCTTTGAGGGTGTCACAAGCAAATGCTCATAAAGAAACAAATGCCCACATGTATTTTATTTAAGGTCTTACACATTTCCAGTATCATATGGAACAGAGGCATATGAGGCAACATGATCAACGGCAACCATTAATATTAAGGCTCACCGCTTTATGCAATGAAAGAATGGATCTACATTCTTTTCAGTGCAATCATCCTTTGATTTGGGGAAGAATTTTAGAGCTGTTTGCAAACCCAATCAGGCTGCAACAGTGCCTGACCTTACTAAGGTTTGTGTAGCTAAACCGTATCAAACCTTAGCAGTGACAGGACAACGGTGGAAGACTTTTCAGACGAGTAGAGGCTGTTACTGCGGCAAAGCAGGAAATAACTCCCTATCAATATACTATCAATAGAAATGCTGGACCAGCAGGTCCACACTCTTGGGCACAATGTGAGTGTAAGCACAGCAAAATGCATTGTGATGTAACTGCAATGTGATCACAATGTGTCTTATATTAACAGTAGCTGTGGCTATTCATGCTAATGGAATGGAAAACCACATTCTGATTGTATGCTCATAAAACTTCTGGCTGCTCCCAATAAGGCGTCACCACAGCAGATCAGACGTCTCCATCTCCCTCTGTCATCTCCATCTTCCTCTCGCACACCAGCTCCCTACACATTCAGTCTCTTCTCAGCATCCTCCTCCCAACACAGTCTCTCCTCTGACTTTACCTCCTTAAGGTCCAACTCCAGCTGTCCGTCTAATAAATTCATCTCTGATCCTCTCCATCCTCATCAAACCCAAAGCAAATGACAATATTTTCAACTCTGCTACCTTTAGGACGGCCGTCTGTATTTTTGTCAGTGCCACTGTCTCCAGACTCAGGGCTTAAAAGGTACAGTAACATAATGGAGTCTGAGACAAAAGAAAACACTTTTTTTTATGAAGGTATAGCAGTTGTAATATGTGAACTTGTTTCTCAACAAAACAAAATAAATTAGAATTTGGGAAACATTTTTGACTGTGCCTTTACAAACCTCAGATCCTGAGAGCTGAAACAGTGTCATTCTGTTGATAAATACTTTTACCGCACATCTTTGAGGCTCATACTCGGGCTCCCAACAGCATGGGTTTGAGATAATGCTGCAGATTTACTTCTGGTTCTCAAAACAGGAGAACATTCGGTGAGGAACTGTGTGTCGTCGAGGGAATGACATCAGTGCTGAAATCTAGAACTTCACCAACCAACATCTCGTAACATAAATTTTACACTTCACAAACTTTGACATGCTGTATCACTAACACATTCTTTCAGAGCTTACCACATTTCATGGAATTTGGTTTTGTAGGATGCACAGCAACTGACGTTTCTCTATTTAAAAAACAACTTAGCTAAAATTTTGATATTTGGTATGTTTGTATGCCACATTTGCTCAAATTTCCTACAGTTCTTGTAATAGTCAAGCAAAAATCAGCAGCTAGATCAGGCCTGGATGAATGGCCAATCTACACGTACATTTATGGACCCATTCACGATAGCATACAGGTTAGTCAAGTGGAGATTTCATTCGTAGGTAAGTTATAAATGATTTACTGTTTTCATGATCTTCATTATGTGTTTGAGAGTGTTTTTGTATGTTAACTAAAGATATTTAGGGAGATATTATATGATGTAATGTCAGCTAAAAGTAATGGTTTGTCTAAAATATACACAACTTTGCTCTTGCTACCCAGGATACAGTTGATCACTCAAGACAAGTTTGGAGTCCAATAAGTCCTCGTTTGGTTTAGAAAAACGTTCTTC
>JBBMFX010032562.1:0-11934 GCA_037832545.1 Rhabdalestes septentrionalis
CACACACACACACACACACACACACACACCCTTGGCCAGCCAGTGCACTGCAGCAAGCCAGCACAATGAAATTAGCTGTAATCTGCTCTGAGAGAGGAGTAACGCTACATAAACAACATAAACATGAGGCAGTTTCTAAAAAGGTCAACAAGGTCGGTCGTATGCACTCTTTATGTGGCGAAGGCGCGATAGTAACAGTGTTGACGGCAACAAGGTTATCTTTATTGTTTCCAGTGTTCTGATACAGAACTGCAGAAGGTTAATGGCTATATGACAACAGTCCACAGGGGATTGCTAAGGTCAGTCAAACACTACGCACTCTTGAATGTCATCCAAATGCACCAATAAAAGCGATGACTCAACTCAAGCACACAGAGTTTTATGTTTGGCCTCCAGTAGAGTTATGCACTATGATGACAGACCTGGAACCAGCTTCTTTCCTATCTGTGATTCATTTTCCAGCTATGAGAAAAAGCATTTTGGCTAGGAATGAACAATAACATCAACAGATGGCAACATCGGCTGATCAGTTTCGACTGGATTGATGGATATTCGATGCACATGTTGTACTCCAGAAGAAAAGAATGTTTATATGGTTTTTGAGTTACTATGCTAAAAAAGCCCTGCATTTTAGTCTTGTTATGAATAAATATTTCTCTAAAATGCTAACCCATCTACAACTGGTTCTAATTTCTCAGTGATATAAATATGTCTGCGGTCGGTCCAATGTGTTTCTCTGCCAACGCCCCCCATGACCCTGGTTAGGAAAAGAAAATCACTGGATAAATGTGTTTCTATGCACCGCTAATTTCAAATGACCTTGGTGGCCCAACAAACCTGATATAGAGGTATGAGTCATACGAACGTCTGTTCATACTTTCTCACCTTATTTTCTATCCAAGATCAGCATTCCCAGGTGGCTCCCCATTGATTAAACATTTTATGCTGTCTTAGGGCCAGCTTGTAAGTGATACAAGAGTAAGATAATATGACTGTCTTGTGGAGATAATGAGAAAAACAGCCACACAGAAAGAATGAAAGCGCAAGAGAGCGCGCCTAGGGCACTGGGAGATGGCACATGGTGTGGGTGGGTGTGTGTGAATGAAAGTGTACCTCAGTTTCTAGTCACAACAGCAGCATTGTGTGTATTTGCCTTGTAGCATCTCTTTCTGTTTCAGGCTTTGGTGGCCCAGCAGTGGCCAAACACAGCGACTGTTTCTGTTTTGTACCTTTTCAAAACATTCAAAGATTGAAGATTGTTTTGGTCACATGCAGTTTTACGGTATGTATGAAAGTCACTCCTGAAACTTCTGTGTGTCTGTGCAACAGTTACAATAAAGAGAAAATTAAAGGCTAGAACAACTATAATAATAATTACAAAAATCATCTAATCATCACTGCATTAAAGCTGCCACATCTAAGTTATTTCACTTTGGACTGAGAGTCGGTATGACACAAGATTTGGAGGTATTAATCAGAGACATACAATTATATTATAAATTACATGTCACTCAGAAAAAAGAAAAACTAGAGAGTCCACCCAGTACCAGATAGCTGGATTAGACTTCAGGCCAAAGACTTACTAGGGTGGGAACCAACTGAGTGTGAAGTGTTGAAACTGATCCAAAGCCTCATAAATGCGGAGCAAATCAAGGGGCAATGATGCGCTTCTCAACACTGTTAGATAGACAGCAATCTGTGGTTAGGCCATTAAAGTAATGTTAGCACATAAAAGTCTGTTCTATAAAACGTTATGCATGCAGAACAACATATTACATGCGATAATCAATTTTAGCAAACAAAAAACTGTTCAGTTATAGAGTTGTGCCCAGACCTGTAATCATATTACAAGATATTTTTGACTTGAAAAGCAATATAGAGGGTCTGTTTTTATAGTGTAGCTTATAAATATGGCTTGTGTGGACTGAGGAGTGTTTTGAACACTAACAGTGTTTACATATAAAATCAAATTTGACAAAAATAAATAAGTATATAATTTACTTTTGTGAAAAATGTGTGAAAAATTGGGGCAATTTTTTTAACCATAAATAAGCATAGATATCTCAACTACATCAAACACAAGTTTCCCATTCAGTACAGTAGTGGAAAACTGATACATATGCATATTAGTGTTCAAAATCCTATTTTCACCTATTAACTTAACGTCACCCCTTCAAACTGAAGTTATACGGTGCATTTCAGCCTGGGACTACTTTTTTAATAAGGTACAGAAAATCTGAACAAATCTCATTTACATATTGTACTGCACAAAAGTTTTGAACCATCAACCATTTCTTTAAAATTTGATTGAATCACCTTCTGGTGCAAAAATAATACTTTCTCCCTGTCAGACTCTTATTCTTGACATAATGACAGATTAAATTAAATAAATGTTTTACTGCAGCAAGCTTTGCTGTTTTACTGCAGCAAAGTACTTAAAAATATAAGGAGCCTTGATACAGGTGTTCCCACCCCTCAGCATTGAGCAGCACCAGTATACTCTAATCACCTGGAATCATCTGCTTCTGTTTCTTCAATGGTTCAGGACTTAAGTTAGATATGTTTTGTTCTCCCTGGATGATTATATGTAGGCCACTGTGTCTAAAAACACTCCTCTGAACCTGGTCAGGTTCAGGGGCTGGACTGGAAATGAGAGTATTTGAAAGTCCCGCAGGAAGCCTGGAAAGCTCTTCCTCAAATACACATTAGAAACATACAAGTCTGGATTTCGGAAGCTAAATATGAAAAAATGAGGGTTGGCTCACGAATTTTGCTTATGACTGCACATTGGTCTTAAGGTTTGAAAATAACTGTCTAAAAATGTATTACGACCACATTTGGATTTTGGTACAAAAATAACTTTTGTGCTGCACCGTCTGTTGATGACCTTAGGTGACATCATCATATGTCTGATCTCTTTCTTGAATGATTCACCACTGTTTCCTCTGCTGGTTTCCTGACTCATCACACAAAGACCCTGAACAAAAGATTTTCCTGTGTACGGTGAATGTATGTCCACAACCATGTTGATAAATCTCGCTAGCATGTGCACACGCTCCCCCACGCCCATAAATTAGTGGTTAATTGCTACGCTGCCCTGCCTGAGGGAAATGTGTTCATCTCTGACTACATTATTTCTCAACAGCTTTAGTGAGGGCTGAGCAGATCTGAGGGCCTTCAGAACCAAATGGGCTGCATTAAGCATCACTTTGAATAGCCAATGAAAGGGGAAGTGTTTCTAAACAGGCAGCATTAGGAGTGATGGGTGGAGTACATTAAGTGGCAAATTATTGAATAACTGCCGATACATCAATAACAGCAAGTGAGGGAAGACTATAGACTAGTCCTGCCCATAGGTTTACTCAGTGCTATTTACACACACACAATATGCACAAAAGTATTGGGACACACCTGTTCTGAAGGGCAATCTTAATGCTTCAGCAAACCCAGATATTTTTGACAACGCCATGTGTTGTAGACATAGTTTGGGGAATAACCATTTAAATTCCAGCATGACTGTGTCCACACCATCAAGCTCCATAAATACGTGGCTGGATGAGTTAAGTGTGGAAGAACTTGACTGGCCTCAATCCCATCCAAACCTTTGGTGTGAACTGGAATGGAAATTGTGATCCAGACCTTCTTCTCCGACATCAGTGCCTGATTTCATAAATGCTCTACAGAATTAATGGCAACAAATTCGTACAGAAACTCCAAAATACTGTGAAAAGTTGAAGCTGTTATAGCTTCTGCAGAAATCTCCAATTGAATTAACTGGGAAATTCCAACATTCAGATTTCCGATACATCTGACTCATGCGAAAATGAATCACTTGTCATTGGTAACAGGTTTTGTGCTTCTGATTCACATCTTTTATATCATCCTCCAAGTAGTCACTTACCCTAACGAAACTTCTAAGATTTGGCAAGACCTCAAACTATAAAACAATCAATAACATGAAGGACTGTCCCATCGATTTCATTATTTATGGAGAGTACAGGACTTTTGAACACTGTTGTCAGGCCTAGATTTCAAAAAAGAAACAAAAAGGGAAACTAGAGCGGAAGGAAAGAGGAAAAGACACAAAGGCTTGGAAGAGGAAAATGTCAACTAAATAGAAGGGAAGATTCAAGGAATGAACAAAAATGGAGCCAGGACTGCTTGGTAGAGAGGGGAAGGTCTGTGAATCCTGACAGTTATGGTACAGAGACTTTCAATCAAGCTTTGCAGCCATGCATCAGGCCAGAATGCCAGAGGTCAGAGTTATTCTGTTATACAGTGCCGGCCAAGTGGAATAAATCGTTTCTACACTAAATTTGACATTCTGAAAAGTCCAGCGTTTAAGTTCAGCGATGGAGTTTTAAAAACTGTGGTCAAAGGGCTTTTCAGGAGTGAAACTGAAATAATACGCAGCATATTGAACAATCTGAAGAATCGGCAGGTTAATTAACACATTGATACTTAATACCTGCAACTTTAATGTTCTATTTGCTGTAATTAATATAAATCAGCATTAAAATCATTTGAGGTCATTGTGTAAAGTTTCTACAATCATTTTGTCAGCCAGTCATTATTGAAAAATAAATCACTGATTTATTTTGGAATTTATTTTGGAATTATCAGCAATTCGTGTGAAATCTTCTGTGACTGTGAACCCTTGACTGTTCCACAATTGAGGCTAATATTTTTGCCCACAAACATCCAGTTCCACTTTTCTGAGGTCTGCAGAAAGTTTCAGACATCCAGCCAATCCCAGTCAATCCGACAGGGCCACAGATACTGGTTTGTAAATTGACATATTCATAAATACAAAGTATGTGAAAAGAACTACTTACGTGTGAGAAATGGGCTTCTGAATTTGTAAACACATTTGAGGAATGAGACGATACAGCGGTAGGCTGCGTAAACAATTAGTAAAACAGAACTTACTATTATTTTGTTGTCTTACTAACATTTACATAAAAGACATGGCCTAAAATAATGGATACCTGATATAAGAGAGCTAGCCAATCAATCTTAATGCTAAACAACAGCAGGATTCCCACAACTAGCTAGCAAGTTAAGGTGCGAGCCATCTCAGGCACCAGTGCGCTTTCCTATCAAAGAGTTGGCATTTCAAGCTTCTCTTGTATTTATAAGGATAAAAAGAATATGGGTATGCACAAAACCACAATATTTAATACTATGACACCAAAGGCTGCACAATGTTTTAATCATACAAAAATAGCAAAATATAGTAGCCCACAAAATAGTTGAGTACAGTCTGTTCTGAAAAAACAGGCATAGCAACTTTGCGTATGTTTTTCACCTCTCATATACACACACACACACACACACGCACACGCGCACGCACGCACGCACGCATACCTTTTTCTTATTGTTATATTTTGACACAAAACACTGCTTCTGTACCAGTGCACCCTTCCCTAGCAGCCTAAAAGGAAGGTCACCCTTTCCTCCCTGAGCTATGAACAGCTCTGCAATAACATGGGCGAGTTACCTATAACACAGGTATAGGCACCTCCATTATCTTCTAATGATTCTGACACACCACAATTAACATTCATTTAAGAAGGCTTTCTGCCTAACCTTATTTATTTACTCATTATTAATGTACTTTTGAAACTCATTTTAGTGTAAACACTAATCAAAGACGCTGTTGTACATCTGGTGTGTACCATCGTTGTCTTGCACTGTAACGTGACACTAGCCGTGCTGCTGCAATGCAAATTCAATAGTTTGTCTTTTGCCAAACAAAGCTTCTTCGATATCACATTTCCTGTGACTGTGAACAGCAGAGGCCTCATGCAGCCACTGGCAATTCACTTCTACTAAAGCTTGAATTTGCTCTTGTCCAACTGAACAGTTTCCCCTTGAAAAGCACTGTTCAAAAAACCCAATAGAACCATCCAATTCATTGAGTATTTTGGGAGTTTGATCCTGGCTGATTTGTGGTGTGATATGAGTGGAAATAAAAAGGTAAGTGCGTTGTGCTTGATTGCTGCTGCTTCACGTATACCAAAACGTTGGAGAAGGTTTATGTAGGCCATAAGAATTTGTAAAGGGCGCATCCTTATTTTTAGCGTGTATAATGCCTTCTTTGAACAAGAAACAAAACATTTGCAGTCTTAACTGAAGTTTTTTGGGGTCCCTTTTAAGCTGTGCCAGTTCACAGCTAATGAAGCAAACCATTGCTTCCATTTTGAGCTTAGTTTGTTCAAAGTCCATTTTCCACCCACATCTAGTCCCAGTTCCCTTATGGGTGTCCCAGTCTGTGACTCTCATTATGAACGCACATTAGGTTTGTACAGTGCATGGAACTCGTTGTTACTTTGCTGGGTTCTTTTTCTTTTTTCAAATGGAAAATCTTTTAAAGCACTTGTGCGGTCCAACAGTTGTTTCATTCCCAAAGGCACACTGCAAAACTGGTCTCAGATCAGTGCAACAACTATCCAGTTGACACACAAGGGAACTACAAAAGCATCAGGAGAGAGAAAAATCTCTGAAAGCCAGTTTTCCAGGCACAGAGACGAGACTAAAAGGACGTTTCAGGGTGATTCCCTCTAGACAGAGTGATTCAGTGTAGTCTTGTCCAAAAACCAGCCCTTAGTGTTTGCTAGAGCATGATGTTTACGGATGGTGACGACATGAGTAAAGACATAAACACCCATGCATTTAAAAACAGGCCGCGTCATGCAGTATGTCTAAGTCCACACCGGGGCGATTTGATGCACACAACACAAAGCCACACCTGGAGATCATCACACAACAGTCTCAGATACACTTCTCGGCCTGCCACGGCATTTCACACGCATTGTGCTTCATAAAGCAGCAGATGTAATCCCAGAGGAGCTCAACCTCCAGCTAAGCCTCTCTCCACCCTGCTTCTTAAATTATGGAGCTGCCCTTCCCACACATAATCACACACGGGTAAATGAGTCACAGCCGAGCAATGTGATACGTCCAGAGCAATGACACGTCAGCCATTTCTCTGGAAAAGACAGGTGTGCCGATACTAGTCAGTCGGTGCTGGTTCCAGGTCAAGGCAACATAAAGCTGTTTTGCATACAGTAGGTCTACAGGAACCGCGCTGCACCCAAACCAGTGGGACAGAAGTCGTGGCATGCTTTGATTTTATAGTGTATTTCAGACCAATAAGGGGATTTCTGGCACATTAGCTGCATAATTCTCCTCCCACAGTTTATGACCGGTCGTCGTCCCAACACTGAATCCATGGAGTCCAACCAGCGGAATTTTTATTTTTGTCCGGGCTGCTTTTGTTATAGTGATCTTTAATGAATATCCTCTTATAGTTTATCGTTTTATAGGCAAACTTGTTTGTGATATCCTGGAAAACCTTGTTCTCTGTTCTGTTATTTGTGTTGAACTATGTTCCTGGAGGCACGTTGTTTTGTTTCACGGTGTACATGATGGACTACGATGGAAATAACAACATTTCTTGACTTGAATTCATATTTCTCACAGCGTAAGAAATCTATTTTCAGCCCAAATAGATATTAGTGCTGGTACTTCATCAACGTCTCAGTAACTTTATACCCTCATTTTTGTTGTGTCTTTGCTAGATCAGTTCAAAATTAATCAACAAACATTTTCTGACTGATCTAGGAGAAGTGACACATTCAGCTCAACTGCAGCCCGCCTTTTTTTCACAGTTCGGTGGAGTTCCTTGCTTAAGTGTAAAAGCATCAATGTAATCCTTCCAATGTAAAATTTTTTATTCATATATTTCTACATTATTTGTAATTAAGAACAAGCACACATGAGTAATAATGATGTATGACGAGTAGCTGCATGTAGAATTAAAGTAGCAGCTCAGTCCATAATGCGAACAGAAAATATTAAAAACTAATTTTTTCCAACATTTTGCCAAAATGAAGAGGCCAGGTGGTCATTCCTTTTATCATGCTAAATGTATATCATATCTCAATTGTGATTCTCAATTGTGAGTTTTTTAATAGTTGCAATACTTGCTTTTTGTCAAGATACTCTCTATAGTGTCACTGTAATAAAGATAAGAACCCTAAACCAACAACAAACTATCCCAAGAACACAAAAACAAGACAACAGTCCTGAGTAGGCCACACAGCTGTGGTATGTAAAAATCCAATGTGACTCAGCTCAGTAAAAATACCAAAAATAGCGGCGGCCAGACTTTGGATGGAAAGTGGAAAACATAATGAAGTACTTTGCAGCGGCTGAACAGGAAAAACACAGCAAGGATGGGAACAGTGTGTTGGAGTGTAGAAGACCAGGCATTAATATGTTTCATAATTTTAATAGGGTGTTTGTTATTTTTTATTCAGAAACCAGTACCAGTACCAATTTTTTCAGTCTTTTAAATACTTAAAATGTGTTTAATACAGTTTAATATAATGCTCAAAAACATGTTTTAATTAAATAGTTGTAAAAATCAGGTTTATTGGCTCACGGTGCTACCAAAACTGATTTACAGAATTTTTTTATTACTTCATAGCACTGAAATTATTCAACTTGGCTAGTCTTTGCTACCAGAGCATATACACATATACATATATATATATATATGCATTAGCACTTTGTAACATTCTTAGTATATATAGAAAAAATCATTCTAAAAACAAGTGTTTGTCACTGGTAGCTAAGACTAGCCAAGTTTAATTATATATATAAATATAGCCAGAGGCCAAAACTCAAGAGTGAGTGTGACGCCGCACTGGTGAGTGTCACACATGCAGAAAAAGAAAGAGATATTATACACTTTCGCTACACAGTGAGTTACAGCTCTGCATCAGAAGATCGAGGGAGGATAGAATGGGACAGCCACCCAATCACATCTAGTAAGAGGGACGTGAAAGGATGTAAATGATTCTCCTCCTTCATACTGAATCCTTTAACTCTGGTGTAGTGACAGACGTGCCAGCTTGAGTGTCTCACATGCACATGCACACACACTCACACAAAATGACACACAAAGCTTTGTTTTAGCCCGACCCATTGCAGTACGCTGGTCACGTCAGAGTTATTTTACTACCCTGAGGTTTTGCTGCAGTTACGTTAAGGGAAAATTCACCAAATCATCAGAATTTTCCTATTTTTGCATGCCCTGAGATATTTCTGGAGCTCAATTCCCAAATATTGCCATAATGGAGGTCTAATTTGGGCCCAAATGACCTTGTGCTCCACCTACACATGCCTGCCTTCACAGCAGCTGGCAGGATTTACAGAAATTGTGTTTTGCCAAATAAGGCAATATAGTGCACAACCCTTGTGCTGTTTAAACAAATACAATTAGAATTCAGTACTAAAAATAGCCATTTTGTGTGCATACGTAAGATCACACTTTTAGGACAGACAGGTGGCTAGTTTGTCTTCCATCATGCCAGGTTTCCTTTAGGAGGAGTGTCCAGTCTTCGGTTAAGGGTCCAGTCCATACAGGTAAGAGCACACCTGATTCCACACCACAGACTTTGAACAACTGGTCCTGCTTTGTTGGAATGGCAACCTAAAGTCACACCGAACGTTTATGGATTAAATTGGACAGCCCTGACTTACATTAACACACAAAATGTTAAAGTGGACACTCAGCATCACATAGAGAACCTAAATTCCAGTTCATTATGTTGAAAACATATTTTTATGTTCTGCAAAATGTGTCCAATCAAACAATTGCAACGAAAATTGTAGATGGGGCATGGAGTTTATTCATCACACACTTTAATCGCTGCTGATTTCTAAATTATATTCAAATGGCGAAAACGTTCACAGATCAAGACACTTGAATTGCCTTCGAATCATTTTTCTATTTAAAACCTTACACTGTGTGAATGTGGACAACTTGGGGATCTAAGAATATAGCCACATAATAATTGTTCTGCTGCATGGTTTGAATACAGGTGGAAAATGCTCCTGATTTTGGTAGTTTTTACTGTATTATATGGCTATTTTTTTAGATTGCCAAGTTGTCCACATTTTATAATAAAAAAAACTTTATTCTTCTACAGAATAAAAGAGATGTGGAGAACTTCTTCTACGACTAAACTTCTACACCTTTACACTGAACATAATCAAGAGAGACAACAAAAACACAAAAGATGTCCAGAATGATGTAATTCTGTCATAAATGCTTAGTGAATCATCATCTCTGACTGCAGCATCCATGTAAGGCCTGTTTAGGCAATGACAATTTTTTAAGTGGCCCCTTGTATTCACACATGAACAAACCACAGCACAGCACACAGTGTGCAAGGTGTTAAATTACTTTTTTCACCAAGTGAAGCAGCAATCAGCCAGGAAGCAATGTGTGGAGCAACAGTATCTTTCTCAAGGGTACCTCAGTGGCACCACTAACAGTCGTGGGATTTGAACCCACAACCAGGGACAGCTCCATAACCACTAGACCACCAACTGCTTTTTTCCCCTCTCACCTGCATAAGAAACCACAATCATATCACCAGCAACCATCTACCAAATCCCTGATGAAATTGCACTTATCAGCTGTGGAAAGACAAAAACCCTTTTCATCCTTTTCATCCATCAGTGTTGGCTCAAAACAAGGCAGGCCCAGCGATTAGTCTGCCCATCATTCTAATCACAAGCAGAGTAGCTGGATGATTAATCCATTTAACTGTTGGCCGAAATGGGATTTAAATTGGAGGCAAAGGAGCCCTCTTCTCCCTCTCCCTCTCTCTCTCTCTCTCTCTCTCTCAGCAAAAAAATATATGAAAAAGTCAATTCTGTCTCATAGGAAAAGAGGAGTACTGCAGATGAAGAGCAGCAGCCATTGCTGTCCAGCCAACATCACAGGGAGCAGACAGCAATGACTGTTGTATTTAAAGAGCCACAATTTTTGGCCTAATCACATCACATCACAGCAGGCCAGTTTCACTCCCAAACCACAGGGGAAAGCATACAAGCATTCAGAGGCCCATTTTAAAAAATCTGTTTTGCTGCAGCAGCCTGAGCCTGATGTAAACATCGAATGCATTTCTACTCATCCCCAGTGATTTACAATACCAAATGACAATTCCTGGGTATGCTATGATTGTGTAACCGGATGGAAATGAGGACGAATTCATTACGAATGGCGTGTCTACATGATGTCTGAAGGCATATCAGAGAAGTCACATAAGGACTAAAGGACATGTCTTTGTGGAGCGTCAGCCCTTTTTGGAAGATATACAATATGAGGAAAAAACGTTTTCTACCGTTTATGTTATTTTACACCGGCCGCTCCTGCTGTGAATGTGGATGCAGAGGAATGTAGACGGAGGGCAGGCTCTTAAAATGTCTGTCCTTTATTCCAGCTCTAAAACAGCCCACATTTTAAAGAGCTACGTACAAATTAAAGTGGTGACAGAGATATAAACATGAAGAATGAATGAACCCACCTGAAGTGAAGAAGAGGACGCGTGGCTCGAGCCATTACCCTGACAACGGGGCCAGCAAGTCCAACCGAAGCCCCGGAGCTCTCCTCGTTTGAAATGTGACGGATTTTACATACAAACACGGTATTTATGATCCATTTTCGTCGTCTTGCGGCTCCAAAAATCAAACGAGAGCTGTCAAAGCAGCCAGCTTCCTCCAAAGGATGGTTCTTCATGGGCACCGCCCAAGTCCCGCCCACCGAGTCCTCCTTCTCCACAACGATGTGTGTGAGACTGCAAAGAGTTAACTAGAAAAACGACAGCAAATATCGTCGTTTTCATTAAAATTAATAGCCTGTTTTCAGGCAATTAGCTGAATTAAATTGAGTTAAAGTTGACTCTCTGTACTTGCAAAGTCTTGTTTTTCCCTCTTGTATATTCAGTCACAAATGGTAACTTAGTTAAAACCAACTCATCAGTTAGCTAAGTAGGTAAATATATAATGCGTTTTTATGATGTGTTACAAGTCATATTTTTCACTGTTAGAATCCGTTCACCCATCTTAAACCAT
>JBBMFX010032663.1:2500-11930 GCA_037832545.1 Rhabdalestes septentrionalis
AGTGCAATAACTAGTGGGTGAAATTGACAGTAGAAATTTCGAACAAAACTACAAAATGGCTGATTTACTACATAGTGCCCTACATAGTGAAAGTGTGCACTTTAATATTTTGTATATTTTCTCAGATATTACTGTATTGTTGTTTGATACATGAGCTTAGATGGTAATGTTTTTTGTGCCATGTGCATTTGTTTATTTACTGGTTTGCAGGTGTGTGTGTGTGTGTGTGTGTGTGTGTGTGTGTTTGTTATGTGGACGCTGTATCTCCTGTAAACCAAATTTACCAAAGTAACCAAACCAAATCTAACCTCTAGTGTCTGAAACAGACGCCTGATCCGTGTCTGTTAAGGTTCTTTACCAAGTTAAGAATTATTCTAGAACCACATGATCAGGTGAGAGACCATTTAGGGCCCATCATTTTTTCTCCTGATGTAGCAGTCTGTCCTGGCTGTGAGTGAATCGCACTGCTGTTTATGTTGAGAAGCCCTGGTGTTGTGTTTGATGTGTGAAATACGGAGTGTGTCCTGAGGTTCAGGCACGTATCTCAGTAGAGTGACCCAGATCACTCACCTCACATTTCCTCCTCTCCGCTCCCGATGGCTTGCGAGCGCACTGACCTCCCGGCGTCTGCAGATGCGATGCTGAATTAATGTTGTGCGGTTTGTGTGTCACAATGAGTGTGGTAAACATTTGTTCTATAGTTTTGATAAGGTGCTTCTCCACTGGCACAAAGAACCGTGAACAACCGGCCCAAACCAGTCCAAACCCACCACAACCTGCCCAAACCAGTCCAAACCCACAACAACCTGCCCAAACCGGCCCAAACCCACATCAGCCGGCCCAAACCCACATCAGCCAGCCCAAACCGGCAACAACAGTCCCAAACCGGCCTAAACGCGCAAAAACCAGCCCAAACCCATGTTGATGTCAACCCATCAACATGCAAGAGTCCACTCTTTTTTACAGTCCACTCCAAAAACAATAATGAAGATAAAACTAACAACCAGGAGGTTGACAATCTGAAGCTAATTTTATTTGAACTGAACTGAATCTAAGCTGATTTAAGCTGTTTAGGAACTGAAATGATTCATTTTTGAAATCATATTTTATTTAAACTGAACTAAACCACTAAACCAAGTTCCAATCAAACTGAAGTGAATCACATTGGTTCAGTTCTGACATTGAAGCCACTGACTGTGACAAATGATTCATATAAATTAGCAGTAACAATCTCTCTCTCTCTCTCTCCCCGCCCCCCCTTTCCCTCTCTCTCCCCCCCTTCCCCTTCCCTCTCTCTCTCAGTCCCTGCCATGATCACATCCTACCCCAACACCACTCGTGCGGAACAGGGTCACATGACGGAGATGAGCTGCGTGGCTCACGGTGAGAAGCCCATTAAGGTGCGCTGGGAGAAAGAATCCCACATCATCAATCCCGACATGAGCCGCTACGTTGTCAATGTCAAGGAAGTGGCTGATGAGGTCATTTCCACCCTACAGGTGAGGATATTTCAACCCTCTAAAATCCAAACGTCTCCTTTTTTATTCATATCTATGTAATGACACACATTTTTATTTTGTGCCACACACAGCCCCTTTGGTCATGAAAACACTTGAATGTTTTTCAATTCAGTGACCAGTTCCACACACTGATCCCCTTTCCTGTGACCAGTCTGGACGTGGACAGACACACACACACACACACACACACACACACACACGCACACACACACACACACACATACATACACACCACACTGTGACAGAGTTTATTAAATAAAAAGGGGCGGTCACGCACCTGAAGAATGTATTACAATAAATTATGAGATTTTTTGTTTGTGGAAAATTTTAAGCACAGAATGCAGAAAAAATAGCAGAAAATTGGATTAAATGATAATTTCTTGTGTAAACACCAGATTAAACAGGTGAGACCAAGAGAAACATGTTTGTGTCTCACAGATTCTGCACACAGTCAGAGAAGATTCCGGCTTTTTCTCCTGCATCGCCATCAACTCCTACGGAGAAGATAAAGGCATCATCCAGCTGATCGTTCAAGGTGAGGTTTCTCACTGGCACCTGCACTCAATCTGTCCAGAAGTATTCAGACAGCTAGAGGTCACCGTGTCCACAGAGGGTCCTCACCGGGCAGCGGACTGGTCTCTGTCCATTAGTCTTTTGGTACCGGGATGCATAGAAACACAGAATAAAAATGTTATGTATTATTACTATAGTCTGAAAGATATAGTCTGAAAAATGCTTATCACAGTCATGTGATACGGTGCATCAAAAATTTTGCCCATAAGCTGACAAACATGAGTTGTATCTGCACCGGTCCTGGAATAATATTGTTTTCAGTGAAACCGGTCTGTGGTAATAACCTTGAGGCGGCTTTGGAGTCACTGGAGCATCATTTCTCGACCTCACTACGGCTTTCATACAATCAAATCCTCACAGCAATTTTCCAACATTAGTACCTGTCCTCACTGATCCGTTCATACAGCCAAATTCTCACAGCAGTGTTCCAGCAACAGTACCTGTCCTCAACACTGCTCTCATACAATCAAACCCTCACAGAAATGTTCCAAAATCACTACCTGACCTCACTAATACTCTTATACAATCAAATCCTCACAGCAATGTTCCAGCATCAGTACCTGACCTCACTACTGCTCTCATACAATCAAATAATCACAGCAATGTTCCAGCATTACTACCTGACCTAATTAATATATTTAATTGAAACATAATCCAAACAGTTAATACCATTTCCTCTTGTCCTCCTCCAAAGACCGTCCGGACCCTCCAGAAGTGGAGATCCGGGAGGTGAAGGATCGGACCATTGCTCTTCGCTGGACAATGGGCTTCGACGGCAACAGCCCGATCACAGGATACGACATCAACTACAAAAACAAATCAGGTAAAAATGCACATGTACCCTCTGATATCTATTTTTTCCCTATTAGTTACTATAAAAATTAGTTTTTTTCCCCTTTTATTCTCTTAATCTTGGCATAATGTTTGTCCTTTAAAGGGACAATAATGTATACTGTGAAATGATTCATTGTAGAGATTCGGATTTCTTTACAGTGGTGGTGAATGGAACCAGACATCTCCAACACATATATAGCCACTTTATTCTCTACCCCCCACAAGTGAAGCTCCAAGTGTCTTTAATCATTTATATAAATGTTGACGATGGTAAAATATTGGAAAATCTGCACTAAATCAGTTTATTTTGGGGACTATTTTGCCTCACAACCCCCTGCATGTATCCCTCCACCATGAATTGGTTAAGTTTTAGGACCAAAAGCTTCTCAAAACTCTGGCAGAGCAACACATCAGGCGTCAGGTGATGTAACCCCAACCATTTCATAGAATAACTTTCTTTGACGAGCTTTTAGAGGTTTTAGGTTCCATTCACCTCCTGATGTCTGTTTACATGTATGGTTTTATATATAATAAAGATAAAAATAAGATGGCAATATACAGGATCGAGGTGGGAAGGTCATGTGACCACACTGTCCACTTCACTCCTATGCAGCCTCCTGGGCCTCATCTCAAACCACCAAAGACGTCTCGCCCCAGCTTAACCAGGCCACCATCATCGAGCTGCACCCGGCCTCCACCTACAACATCCGCATGTTCGCCAAGAACCAGATCGGAGAGAGCAGACCCAGCAATGAGCTCACCATCACCACGGACGAAGCCCGTGAGCACCAACGCACCACAGAAACACCACACACACCTCAGCCATTATGGAAAAACCCTGAGACGCCATGTCTTCAATGATGTGTCAAGAATAGGACACACCCACTGTCCTCTACACCATTTCCTGAAGATCAGCTTATGAGAAATGCTCCAAAATTCCTTAAATTGTACTAATTTGAATTAAACCTTGTTATTTTCACACACGTTTTGGAGATACATGCTATTTTTTACCATATAAAGGTTGTTTTTCTGTGTATATACTCATACGGATGGACTTCACAGTGGTGAGGAAATCATAATAATGTATTTATTTTTAAGAACTCAGTGATGTTCAGGACATGTTGGCTTAAATCATTTTAAGTAATAAAACTGGATCAAATTGGCCCAGTTGTTACCGTGCTGCTGTGTGATGAAGGTTGAACTCGTGTCCTGATGAAGGTCCTCAGAGAACCTGCGTTCTGTTGCTCGGTTGCGTTCTCCAGTTTCACATTCTGTGATCTGTACTGGCATCTAGTGGCGACTTTTGGTAAAACTGCCCGAAGCCTCACTCCATTGTTCATTTCTCAGCACCTGACGGAGCTCCACTGGACGTGCAGCTTGAAGCCATATCGTCCCAAAGCATTAAAGTCACATGGAAGGTAAAAACATCCCCTTCATATTATTCCCACTTTTACCTGCCAGTCCTGAGGGCTTGCAGAGACATGAGTGCAGAAAGTAAGTGTGGGCCATATATGGGGCACCACACATTGCAATGGAATGACATGTTATAATGCTATGACGTTACAATGCAGTGACATCTTTTAATGCTATATTACATTCTAACGCTATGACATAATTACGTTCGGACATTATAATTCACTAACATGTTTTAACTCTATGACCCTTTTTGATGCTGACATTATAATGCTATGATTCATACTGCTATGACAGATCATAATATTATGCCATAATTATAAAGCCATGATAGTGCAATGCCATGACATAATAATGCAGAGACTAAATTTAATGCTTTGACATATTACAGAGCAATGATGTGACTTATGCTATGATATTATAATGCAGTGACTCATTATAATGCCATCACTCTTAATAATGCTATGACATTATATCGCAATTACTCTTTCTAATGCTGCGACTCATTATAATTCTTTGCCACTTTTTAAATGCTGTGATCCGTCTTAATCTTTCACACATGTTAGTGCAGTGACAAAATTGACACGAAATTGACTTTCAAATAAACAAGAGATGCACCAAAACTATTGAGCCTCTTAAGGTTTCAGTATGTGTTGATGTTTACACCTCTGAAGATTTACAGGTGTGTTCAGCAGGGCGGGGTGTTGTTGTATTTTTGCAGTTCATGCAGTGAATATGTGTTTTCTATTCAATAACTCTGTATGTTTTGTGTCCAGACCCCACACAAACACCTGCAGAACGGTCTGATCCGGAGCTACCAGGTGTGTTACCGGGAGTTCGGCACCGGGGGCAGCCCGCAGTACAACACCATCAACCTGGACACCACCGGGGACGTCGAGACCATCACGCTGGACAACCTGAAGAAGTTCACGCAGTACGAGGTGCGGGTGCAGGCGGCCAACCGCGCCGGCATGGGCCCCACGTCCGAGGAGGCCATCATCACCACCCTGGAGGACGGTCAGCACCTTCTCGCCCTCTCCACTGAAACACACGGAAACCTGGATCTCCCAGACATGAGGAGTCCAAAATGACCAGAGCACCACACATATACTCATTCTTACTGGCCACTTTATTGGAAACTCTTCCTGTAGCTCCGCGGTGCTGGCGTACACAGTGTGCCAACTATACAGTGTCGTAACTATAGCAGGTTCTGCAGGTGCTGTCGCACACGGGCCTATGATCTCTCCCCAGACCCACCTCCTTTAAAAAAAACAAACAAAAACACCCCTCAGCATTAATAGTCCTGCAGGTTTGCAGACAGCTCCAGTAAAAAGGGAGTGGAGCGGAGCAGAGAAGCGCCGCTGCCGTGAAGCACCTTCAGCCACAAGATGCGAAATCTCGGGCTGTTTCCTTTTGCTGCAGAAATTACAGCAGCGCGTAGTTCAATATTTTATATCTTTAATTGCGATCTGTATAAACTACCTCTGTGCTTCTGGTTCTGTGCAGAGAGGATTGTAGTCACCCTGAATGTGTATTGCATGTATCAGAGCTAAAACATCCTCGGGATACATTTGAAACTGTATAAGGGCCCGGATTGAATTTTCGCACCTGGACCCATTACTATGTTGTTAAACCAAAACAAAGTGCAGTATTTTCTCTTTTTTGTGATCAAGTGAAGGATTTAAGAGATTTAAAGTGTTTGTTTAATAATTTATTTTTCCCGCTGACCAAACTGTTGGCGATGGTGTGTTTCAGCAAAATAGTAAAATAAAAACAGAAATTCTTTCTATCCAATATAAATACAGTATATGTGCAGAATGCAGATCTTCAGTGTGTTTAATAGGGCACCGCATTTTAATCACAATAACAGGTGTCATGGCCTAATAAAGTCACTGCAGTGATAATATAACACTCAGATCTCAGAACAGCTGTCTGTCTGTGATTCTGGTGTCTGGAAAACAAGTTGGGAATTTTAATTATTTTCTGTAATAATATATAACCCTGATGTATCAGTGCAGTTTTGAACTAGTGCAGGCCACTCATGACCTTGGTGATCTAGTGGATAGGATACTTGCCTCTGGACCAAGAGGTCATGGGTTCAAATCCTACCTTCAGCACCCCCACCACTGGGTTCCTGAGCAAGACCCTCAAACCCAAGTTAGGGAATGGAAGTCGCTATGGATAAATGTGTGCTATGTAAATGTAAACACCAAACTGAATGTTCTTTACGTCCCACAGTTCCCAGCCGCCCACCTGAGAACGTGGTGACCACAGCTACGACCCCGGAGACCATCTCTCTGTCCTGGTCCGCTCTGCCCAAAGAGGCTCTGAATGGCCTGCTGCTCGGATACCGCGTCATCTACTGGGCCAACCTGCCTGACGGAGGTGAGTTACACCACCTGACCTTCAGTTTAAAACTCACACTGCAGCTCCATAGCCTATTAGGTGCCTAGAACTGACTGGAAGTCCCCACTGTGTCTGTATCTCCAAAGAAATTCATCCACCAATAGAACAGACCACTCGTGACCTTGAGGTCACCGCATCTGTGGGTTAGAGGGTGTAACTCCTGAACATTTCGGATGAGCTGCATGTAAATTAGGGTGACCAGACGTCCTCTTTTTCCCGAACATGTCCTCTTTTTGAGACCTGTGTCCGACATCCAGCCTGGATTTTAGAATCGTCTGGGAATCATCTGCACGCTATACTACTAAGTTTTAATTCTGTACATCTTTAGACTGTATACTGGGAATTTCATCCTTTAGTTTATTTTTATTTTATTCTGTTCTATTGTTTTTCCAAATTTTGCTGCTCTTAATTTTGTGCTGTCCACTTTCTGCCATATTAAGCAAATATGTGGGACTAACATCTGATCTCATCTTATCTGATTTTGAGCTGCCTAAACATTTTTTGGCCCAAGATGCAACCGAGATGCGCAAATAAACATATCAACCAGAACATGAAAGACCAGAAACATGGTCTGCAGTGAATTAATGTTATTTTGAATCCGGAAAACAGATCTGGCCCGAAGGTGGTGCTGTTGAGTTGCCTTGAAGGAAATCCTACAGCTCAGTCAGAGACAAATATTCAGACTGTGGAAATAGCAGAAACCTGCATACATTACTGCAAAACAGTCAGGTTCATATCCAGAACCTACTCAAACCTGCTTGTACTGTGAATTCAGGATCTGAGGACTCCCCTTGCTGTGAATGGACTCAATAGGTGTAGTGTGTTTTCTCAGTTTGCTGTGTTTTTAACTGATTGGTGTGTGTGTGTGTGTGTTCTCAGAATTGGGTGAGATTAGGAATGTAACTACCTCCAAACCATCTCTGGAGCTGGAGAATTTGGAGAAATACACAAACTACAGCATCCAGGTTTTGGCCTTCACTCGGGCAGGAGACGGAGTACGGAGTGAACAGATATACACACGCACCAAAGAGGACGGTGAGACACTGACACACACACACACACACATATGTCCACACACTGACACAGACAAGCACATAGACCTCCACACACTGACACACAAACCTAAGGCCAGATATGTGAAAACTATTTTAAACACTTATAGTAATGCTCATTAACACTAGCGCCCCCTACCAAATATACACTGACAAATAATAGTCAGTTATAAGAATGAAGGAGGGTTAAATTGCAGGTGTACAGATCTTGAGTTTAAAATCTGAGGTTCTGTTTGTAGGTATTTGTTAAATACATTCCCTGCCACTTACAAAAACACGTCTGGTATTAAATCCGATCCGTAACTTTGTAAGAAGTGATCTACAGACAGATTCACAGGTTTTGTGGTCCATGTGTGTCCTGTAACAGTTCAGATATCTGTAACAGTGCAGTCTGAGTGATGTTGGTCCTCTTCTCCCCTTCCCAGTTCCCGGACCTCCCGCTGGTGTGAAGGCCGCGGCTGCGTCCGCCTCGGTGGTCTTCGTCTCCTGGCTGCCTCCTCTCAAGCTCAACGGAATCATCCGGAAATACACCGTCTTCTGCTCCAACATTTACCCCACGGTACAACCAGGTTCCCTATCTCGCTCCTCAGGGGCACACAGGGTGAACATGCACTGGATCAGGGGGGTCAAACTCAAATGCACAGGGGGCCAAATTTTTGATCTTGGGCAAAGTAATTTAAAAAATGGAACCAACCAAATTTTAACTATGGGGAACAAGCAAAGCTTAATACTGTATAATACATAACTTTATTTTGCACACATGCAGAATCGAATTTCCAAAAAAAAAAACCACACACATTAATGGCATTCATGTCTTAAATCAAATTGAAATAAAAACCAAACTTCTTTTCATCTCTTGTACATTTTGGCACCTGTGAGTCATGTCCAGATTCTTGTCATGATGTTTCGTTTCATAGTATCGTCAAATGATGTGCTCTTTTTTTTATAGCCAAGTTGGTATGGGCCATTTTTGGGATGGGCAGCTTGGTGCCAGAAGTAGCATAAGGTTGCTATGTCTATTATCAATAGAGGAGAGGGTGTTTATGGGTCCTGTACTGATTGACGTGCCAAACACAAGCAGAGCATTCTGGGATTTGTAGTTTTAGCGGTACATTCCCTGTATAATACCAGCGGCCCAGCTGTAATAGACATTTGGTATTGCCTTGCCAGCCAAATTTAATTACATGGGCCAGAGGTTGACACTTATGCACTAGTTAATAAGGTTCCACCAGGTGGCAGCATAGGACACATAGGTCCCTTTCACACCTGCATTTATAGTACAGCCTGGGTGGTCCAAGTGTACAGGTATAAACATGCCTCAGACACTCTGAGGACACTCTGAGGTCTGATCATGCAGAGCTGGTCTGTGCCAGATGTGCTAATGCGATGTCTCTACAGTCAGTGATGTATCTAGTAGTGTTGTAGTACTCAAGACTTTTTTATGTGTTCATGTTAACACAAAATCCAACAATTATCCATTATTACAAATAAATTCAAACAATAATAATAATAATAATAATAATAATAATAATAATAATAATAATAATAATAACACTGCATGTTTGTGTAATGTGTGTACGTCTGTGTTTGGCGTGGGGAGATTGTAGTTGTGATCATTATTTACTCAAGAAG
>JBBMFX010032692.1:0-11926 GCA_037832545.1 Rhabdalestes septentrionalis
GCCTCTCTCATCTTTTTAAGTGGGAGAACTTGCACAATTGGTGACTGACTAAATACTTTTTTGCCCCACTGTATATGATCAAACAAAGCAATTTCTATCCAAGTGGTCCCCCTTGTCTTTATCTTTTATAGGACAGATTAATGCAGTAAAAATTCTCCCCAATTTTTTTTTCCTATTTCAGTGCCTCCCGGTTTTTATACCAAACTCTTTTTTTTAAGCCCTTGACTCATTAATTATTTCTTATATTTGGAATGGCAAACACCCTCCGTTATGGAAGGCACTTCTCCAGAGACCTAGACAGGCAGGGGGAATGGCCTTGCCCAATTTTCAGCATTACTACTGGGCTGCTAATATCCACTGCGTGTTGTACTGGAGATATTTTCATCTTGATACATCATGCCCAACTTGGGCCAAACTGGAGGCCTGTACGAGTGCACCTGCTTCCCTCCCAGCACTCTTGGGTGCTTCTCTCCCTTTGTGCTCTGAGATCCCTAACAGTAGAACCAATTTGGTGGTAAAATATTCTTAAAAGATTTGGAAACAATTTAAGAAACATTTTGGTCTGCAAGGTGTTTCAATTGAGACACCCATAGCTGATAACCATTTCTTTACTCCTTCCAGATTAGACAGTGGCTTCTGTACTTGGCATAATAAGGGAGTAAAACGCCTAGGAGACTAATTTGTTGACAATCAGTTTGCCAATTTTTCACAGTTGAAAGAATCCTATGGTATTCCCAACACGCTTTTTTTTTTTTTTTTTACAAGTAAGACATTACGTTCAACAGCTTATACCTCAATTCCCCTATAAGCCCCCAATCAATCCTATTGACAATTCTCTCCATAAATCCCACAACTAAAGCTGTAAAGTCCAAACTGTATAATCTTATGGCCAAACTAGATTGCCCCCCTGTAACATCCATTAAAACTGCACGGGAACAAGACTTAACATCGCACTCTTCCTGAGGACATGTGGGACTCAATTCTCGGCCTCATACATTCCTCTTCCATGTGTTCTCGGCATGCACTGATGCAGTTTAAAGTGTTTCATTGTATACATTTTTCTAAACTGAAATTAGCCCATATATATCCTATATGTGACAAGTGCAAGCAGGCTCCTGCTTCTCTTCTTCATATGTACTGGGCCTGTCCTTCTTTGATAGGGTTTTATACACCGGTCTTCAGTGTTATTTCTTGAAATAATCAAGTATTACATTGAGCCAAATCCTCTAACAGCCATCTTTGGTGTAATTGAAAATGCAGAGTTATCTAAAGAAAAACGCAGGATACTCGCTATTACCTCATTACTAGCATGTCGTGCAATCTTATTTAAGTGGAAGGACTCCTCCCCTCCCTCTCATTTGCAGTGGATTAGAGATATTATGTCCTGCTTGAACTTAGAAAAAATCCGTTACACAATTCGTGGGTCAGAGAATAAAGGTGCCCCTTTTTGACATTCTATGAAAAACCCACCACTGTAGTATGTGAGTAGCTTGATTTTACTTTCTCTGATTCCTATGGTTACGATCTGCAATAATTTACCTAGCATTCCTTTCCTATTAGGTTTCATGTTTTTTTTTTGTTTTTTTTTCCCTTATCCTTTTTTCTTTCCCTCAGTTATTTATGTCACTCTTAACTTATACCTCTGTTATCTATCTGATTAGGTCATTATTTATTTTTTTAATTGTGAGTTTTGCCTTTTATTTCAGTTTCTTGTTAAACTAGTTGTCTGTCTTAACGTGGGAGGGGGGTTTTAATGGATGGTTTGGGTCCTATGTCTAGGAGGGTTGAAAATAAGAAAATGACATGGTTTCTTGTCTTCTATGTTTAGTATGCCTTTGACAGTTAAATAAAAAAGAACTTGAACTATTAGTAACACAAGAAAATCCAGCAGCATTGAGAACATAGAAAACAACCTCAAAACTGTAAATTTACTAACAAGTGCATAGTGCAAACAAAAAGGAAACAAAAATAAAAAAGAATTGATATTTTATACTTATGACAAGTACTGATGTTAAACAAACACTTTATGCAGTAAAAATAGCAAAAAAGCGTAAATATAATAAAAGTCACAGACTTAACCCTCTGGCTGTCCTCGTTTTTACTACCAAAAATGGCCACCGACAGATTAACTATAATTATCGGCCCCGTTCTCAACTGTGGGTGCATTCATAAACTGACACTCTCGAGCTCCGAGCCACTCAAATGCTGGATCACGGCCAGGACCAGCCCGGGGATAGTAGCAGGAAATATCGGGCCGACCCGTGCTGGGTTCGGGTTCGGGCAGAGAATCTAAATTCTACTGTCAGTTAAAAAAAGCGGTCTCGCACACATACGTGAGTGTAAGACACTATCCCGAGGGTGCGGGCCGTGAAAGTTGAGGGGGCGGGGCACGCAGTGATAGCAGCGCTGAGATCAGGGCTGGATCTGACCGAATTTTGATTGCTGCAGAATCGTCGCTCCACGGACCGGCGGCGAAGTTCTCACGGCCAGGCACCAGTCCACGACCCATTGTTTGAGAAACGCTGGTCTAGACAATAATTGCTCATCCAGGGGGAACGGAAAGACCCCATTTCTGGGAATTGTACTTCAGGCTTTTAGTGTGCTGGCAGCCCAGTGGTTAGGATACTTGCCTCTGAACCAAGTGGTCATGGGTTTGAATCTTACATTCAGCTTCCCACCTTTGGGTTCCTGAGCAAGAAGTCAGTTTGGTGTCTGAAAGTGCCATAAATGTAATTTTCAAAAAACACTTGGCCACAACGCAGACCGCCCGCCTTGTAGTAAGACATCAACTTATTATAATTTCAGAAGGATCTATTTCGATCATGACTGAGGAACGTGCATGCAAAGTTTAAGAGCATCCTTTAGGGAAAAAAATTGGTTCCCAGCACCAAAAATAGCAACGTGAGTTTTATTTGACAGAGGGATCATAACTTACAGGAACAAAACAGATGCAGCAGAAAAGAAGAGAGGATTTCTGACCAACTGGGGAAAGCCCGGTCCAGGATTGCTGAGAAAATACAGAGGATCATCTGTTGGTTATCAGTAAATGGGGTTGAATAACAAGAGAAGGCCTTCATGAACAATTTCACACTGTTTTGTGGTTACTTATAAATGGTGACTTTAATTTCATTTGAATGTATAAAATAAGAATGCATTTCTGCGAATAAAAGCTATGTGTGATTGGGCTCCAGTGCTCACAGAAGCTTATTTCTGATGTGCTGGGGGGTTGCGGGGGCGCTACACATATGATCGCAGGAATGAACAGCTCTGAGAATCAGAGAACAAAACTTTAGCACAGAAACGGCCACAAATCTTGGAGCTGAACTGGCTTGTAACTAGTTGGCCAACCAGTAGCCCTAAAACTTTCACAGACAAAGGTTTCATAAACAACAACAACAAACTGATCTGTGCTCTGTTTTCTCTCCCCATACATTACAGAGGCAACCCGACCACAAAAATCGAATCTTAAGTATGTGGCTCTTGATGCTCCTATCGATAAGTTTTCTAAAAGTGCATTAGTGTGAGAGTCAGAGCCAATTTTTCAAAATTCACCATTATAATAATAATAATAAAACTTAACAGCAGTGGGATTGCTTCTGAAGTCTCACTGATTAAGGACAACAGGACAACATACGGACAATATAAAATAACATTCAACATTCTGTATTTTGTCACATGCATAGGCACACAAGAACAACATGCGGTGAACTACATCCTGAACTGATCCTTTTTATGAGTGTGCAAACATTATGAAATAAATACAACTTTAAACATAAAAACAAATGTAAAATAAAATGTACAACTCAACAAAAGGGGTTGCTGCGCGTGTGCAAGTCTCGTTCTTTTAGAGGTTTGGGGAGTTTGGAAACCCCAGTTGAATCTTGAATCTTTCGTGAAAGAATCCATCCCACTTAATGGATAGAAGAACACACACCACTGGAAATCCACTCCGGGTTTTCCTCCAACTCACCACATGCAAGTGAAGAGAATCTTCAGCGCAGAGACAGGCTGCTTGGATTTCAAGTGGTGTGTGTTCTTCAATCAGTTTAGTGGAGTGGATTCTTTCAGGAAAGATTCAAGATTCAATAGTGTTGGGTGAAGTAATTATTAATGTTAATTTGGGGGGGGTCCAAACGTATGATTAAGAAATGTGAGGTGGACATGTTCCCCTCTGGTTGAAAGTGCCCATGTCTGGAGCTGTGATTGTCATAGTGGCAGGAGGTATTTCATGCAATACATAATTTAACAACAAAGTTGATTGACTAATATCTACTAAAGTAACTGTTACCTGCCACGAAGAAAGCTACTGAAATGGTTAAAAAATTAGTCTTGAGCAGAGACTGGCTAGCTAACATGGCTTAATGTGGGCAGGTGGTGGTCTAGTGGTTAGGGCACTCACCCTGCAATCGATCCCCCAGACACTGTTCCCTGGGTGCCAAGTTCATGGCTGCCGTTTCACTTAGTGAATGGGTTAGAAGTAGGGATGACCCGATCATGTTTGTTTGCCCTTGAGTCCGGGTCATTTGATTTTTATCATCTGTCGATACCGAGTCTAGATCCGATGCTTCTATATACTATATTAAGGCGAATGGCAGGTCACTCATTGTGATCATTTGTGCTCTTAGCTATGATGTCCTGTGCCTTCGTGCTGTCATAAGGCATTTTTTCTCTCCTCTTCAAACTCTCCTGCAGCATGAGCTGACTCGTGTTCAGCTGGGTTGTCTAGGTAATTATGTAATAGATATATAAAAATTATACACATATATACACAGTCAAACCAACCGGCAAAAACTCATTTCAGGGAGGTGCCCCTCCCCCTTGCCACACATTATAACTTCCAGGAGACTTGGGTTTCCCCGAGTCCTGATAGGGAAATCACGTGATCAGGCCCGATTTCCGATCACTTTTTTCGGATCTGGACATCCCTAGTTAAAAGCAGAAGAGTGTGCTGTTCACACTGTGTGCAGTATGACCGATTGATCACTTTCAATTCACTTAAGCTCACAAAGACAAACCAGCAATGGAGCTTGCCTCTAATTGCTCTAGACACACATTTTGCTTGAGATTTGTCTCAGTGAATGTATTTTTTCATAAAAGTTCACTTAAATGATTTATATTTCAAGTTGTCTGACAAAGTCCATTCAGCACAGTCCAGCAGACTGGCTTGAGGAGGCTCGCATTGGTTTGGTGTGACATTATGCATTTCATATGATTTCTAAATGTGCCTAGACACAGAACTCAGAAATGCACCCATCCTATTTAACAAGCAAGTGACTGTTTTGACTTTTGTCTTCGGTAGAGGTGTAGTGTTTGCTGGATTTCACAGCAGACCAGAGTATTAGATCAATTAGATACATTACACATGACATTTGGGACATATGGTAAAATTCATGACAAATTTCATATTCACAGATATCACAGAATAGCTGAAAATATTGTGCTCAAGCTGCATGAGCACAGAAACTGGGGCCTAGTGTGATTTACCCCTAACCCTCAGATGACTTAATAATAAAAAAATTTAAACATTTAAAAATGAAAAATCTGATACATTTTCATAGTGGCTCCCTCACACCCACAAAAAATCACTGACAGTTTTTTTGTAGAACAATCAACAAAGAGCACAAGCTAGACAGGAGATGAGAGATGAGAGATGAGAGATGAGAGAGAGAGAGAGAGAGAGAGAGAGAGAGAGAGAGAGAGAGAGAGAGAGAAAGAATCTATAGAGAGAAGCAAAGAGTAAATATCGTTCACTCCAACACTGACAAAAGATCCTTCCAGTTACCTCCACCAACATGCATCCATAGCAAATCACAGAGCCTCCCTTGTTCTTTACCACACCTACAGTTTCTTCTCATCAAAGCCGCATCTTATTTTATTGATGAGGCGGAGGACTCTTTGAACTTATTAAAGCTGGAGGCGGCTGCAAATTGATTCTTGTAGCAGAACAGGCTGGTATGGAAAATACATATATAGAACTGCAGTACAGTGTGTGTGTGTGTGTGTTGGGCCTCAAACTTCTAAATGTTGTGGAGTTGCACTGAAGTGGTCAGTATTTGAAGATACTTTTTAAGTGTGTCTTGGTGAGAGTAAACGTTTATTTAGAGATAACAGAAGTTAAAGGATAGAAAAAATATTAAAAACCAGAATGAAGTTTCAGTATTCCTACAGGAGGATTTGGGAAATGTGTTCATAGAACAATAACTTTCAGTACCATTACATAAGACCAGCTATACCGTTTGTAGATGAGTGGCTACAGCCACTTCACTATTACACTCGACGAGGCTTGATTTCTGCAGGGTAACGTATTTTGGTGCCAGTTTTGTGAAGTCAAATCATTATTTCATGTTCTTATAATGTGGGGCACAGTGGCGCAGGTGTTAGCGCTGTTGCCTCACAGCAAGAAGGTCCTGGGTTCAACTCCTGCGTGGGAGCTCTGGTTTCCTCCCACCACCAAAAACATTTGTGATTGGGGATAGGTTAGGTTGATTGAGCACACTAAATTGGCCCTAGGTGTGAGTGTGAATGTGTGTGAGTGTGTTGCCCTGCGACGTGCTGGCGGCTGTCCAGATGAGCGGATTTAAAAAGATGCTGATTTAAAAAGAAACTGCAGTGGTCTCTAATTTTTTCCGGTGTTGCAGTGGTAGACCCCCCCCTAGTTCTTATTGCATTAACTGCAACTGGAATAACCGCCTCTGGAATGGTGGAAAAAGCTTTTTAGGGTGATACATTGCACTTAATGTACTATTTGGCAGTTTGAAGGGTGAATTTGGGTTTGGCAGGTGACAGGAGAACATGGCCTCCTGCTAATGCATAGTGCCAGCATTAAAGTTTGGAGGAGGAGAGATAATGGTGTGGGGCTGTGTAGGAGGGTTGGGGCTTAGTCCTAGGGAAGGGTAATGTGAATGTTACAATGCAATGTCCTTGAACTGCGATAAAAATGTGAACAATCATTGTCAGCCAGGCCTAATCTCACAGATGCGCTTTTGACTTAAAAGGCACAAATTTCTATAAACTTGCAGAAAACTGGAAAAATGCACAACTGGATCAGAGCATGTCCAAAATGGCAGGACAGCTGGATATGGGACTGGAGTGTCTGGTGCAATTTCACAGAAGACTTACTGTGGCACAAATTACTGAAAAAAGTTAATGTTTGCTATAATACATATATCCGAAAATGCAGTATATCACAGCTTCCTGTGCATTGGGCTGTGTAGAGATGGTCAGGGTGCCCATGTTGACCCTTGTCTGAACCATGGTGCAATGCAATGAACTGGCCTGGTCTGATGAGTAACAATTACTTTTACCTCATGTGAATGGCACATACCCATTGTGTTCCTTGGGCACCAGGATCTTGTAGGGGAAGAAGGCAAGCTGGTGGAGGTTGTGTGGGGTTCTGGGGTGCTTAATCTGACATTTACCTCCTTTCTAAACATTCCTGCAGTCTAAGTGAACACCCACATGACAGCAACATTGATGGTTTAAAGCTGTTATGGGGGCATAAGAGGGGCTGTCACAACATCAGCAGGAAGTTTTAATTTTTGGTGTGTCTTAGGGTGATGAATCATCTTCTGAACTAATTTATGCTCAGGGTGTGACATGGGCATTTTTTGAAAATGCCACAGTGTTTTCAAAGGAACTAAAAGAACAAACACAAATCTTGTCTAAATGCTAAGGGTCAGCTACAAACAATAGTAATTGCATCCTGTTCTGTTGGCCATAAGAGAATGGCAGAAAAAGTGCCAGCCTGGTTGCAATGGTGATACACTTTTTCCTGTCCTTACAATTTCCAAACATTATGGTCTCTAGAGTTCATAGTCCTTTTCTGAAGTGTATTCTTATTTAAAGGTTAAAAAAGAAAGACCGAACAATTGAATCCAAGTGAAAGAGCATGCCTTGAAAATACATCTTGAAAGTGTCATTCAAATTCAAACACTTTTGAGTCTTTTTTGCACCACATCTAGCAAAATCAAAATTTTTTTGTCCAAATAAATCATACATAATTCATGATTGCAACACCCACAAAGCCTCCTGAACCATGCAACCTTATCTTCGGATTCAAAAGTAAAGCACGACTTTGACTGTTTCCCTCAAGTAACCATGTGTGTGACATTAAGGAGGTACAGCAGGCTAATTGTCTCTTAATTGCTTTTTCCCCAGGCTCTGACACAGTCATAGGGGAGCAAGTTTTAACCCCAAGGATGCATGTCCAATCACTGAAATACACTCCTATCGTGCCCTTCATGCACTGTGAGCCCAGAGGATTCACAAGGAAAATATCCACCGCTGACACCGGAAGACAACATATGTACTACAGTGTTGCCTCTCACAGAATGAAAGAAGACATTCAAGTAAATATTTTATACTTATGCTATTTAGACACACACCCCTAACTTCCAGTGAAGTACAATATTAATACTATTAATACTACAGACCAAGACATTTTGGAGGATGCCGTGTTTCCAACTTTGTGGACCCAGTTTGGGGAAGAACCTTTTCTATTCCCAGTGCACAAAGCAGCTCCATAAAGACGTGAAAGGAGGAGTTCAATGTGGAAGAACTTGACTTGTCCACACAGCGACCTGACCTCAACTACATCCAGCACATTTGGGAAGAATTGGAACGGCGATTTGGTCCAGAATTTCTCGTCCACCATCAGTGTCTGAGCTCATAAATGCTCAACAGAATGAATGGGCACAAATTCGCACAGAAACTCCAAAATCTTGAGGAAAGACTTCCAAGAAGAATGGAAGCTGTAAGGCACACCAACTCCATATTAAATTGTATGGATTTAAATATAGTGTCATTAAAGTCCCTGTTGGTGTGATGTTCAGGCACCCCAATACCTTTGTGCATATGCTACCTGTCAATGGTTTTGGCACACGCTGAGATTGTCTAAATTTTACATGTTTAAATACACTCAGTTTTCTTTGTTATCCAATAAATGTGCAGTATTTTCAACATTTGAGCCACAAAAAAGCCTCTGAATATAATTGATTATAACTATGGTGTGGATCACCAGACAAGTGATATTTAACAAGATTCAGAAGGTGTGAAGTATTTCAAAATTATTTTATTGGTCTGGCTTGTGAATGGACTTATTTGCCATTTTTATGAGATTTGTCAGGTCACAATAATAATTTGGAAACTTCCACAGTGTTCATGATGTTGCAAATAAATCAACAGCAGCCCAGTGTACAGTTCTTTACTGCACAGACAACCGCAGCGGAATATCGTAAAACCCACCCACATAAAGCCTGAATTATGGAGCTTACTGCACTATGAAGTCAGTGAAGATCGTAAAGTGAACAGTGTAGTCTGCTGCTGAGGGCCCAGATATCCAGCTGAGATCACCAGCTGTCAAATACCATCCTCCCCCCTCCGTCTCTCTCGGTCACCACCCCCATCTCTGTCTGTCTCTCTCTGTCTTCCTCTCTCTCTCTCTCTACTTGATGATTGCACTAAAATCCCCCTGGACCTCAGCACATTCAGTGCAAAGGGGGAGGGTTACTAAATTTTTTTTTTTTTTTTAGCTTATTTGGCATTGGCTGCCTGAGTTGCTTTTTAAGGCTGGTTGCAAAATAAAGTGCAATGAAATACATTTGAACTGAATTTCCTTAAATCCACCTCCTCCTCTATAATGCCACTTTAGGCTATTGTTTTGCAGCTTCCCTTTTCAACACTCTCCTTTTTCCTGTCTTCTTTTGATCAGCCCCCCCATTATGTCCCTCAACCCCACCTGTCCCAGTGCGACATGTTGTGTTTGTGCAGACAGAACCAAAAGTGCATCAGTTATTACACACCACATATGCTCACAGAAGCCAAATACCAAAGGTAGCTGGCCCAACACACACACACACACACACACACACACACACACACACACAAATGCTCGGGGGACACCCAGGCATCAGTCAGACTTCAACGGGAGGCCCAACCTGAGGATGATTAAAGACTGTGTGTGGAAATGCATTTCTTTTTCTTAAATGATTTGACCTTTCTGTCCTAATTAAATGATAGAACTCAATGAATGATGCAAAACTTTATTTTGGTATAATAAGCATAACCTAGAGGGCTTTGCCTTTCTTACAAGCCATTTCTAATTCCAACTGATTACCTACAAGTCACGTTATTATTTGTTGTTGATTAAGCGACAAGACTTGTCAGGCACTGTTTTTCAGTCACAAGTTATGAGCTGTAATCACTTTTTGGCAGGTTGAAAACAGCATATGTAATGTTCCTTTCAAGGTATTTCAGCAGTTATAAGGGACTGTATGCAGTGTAATGTGACACATTTAACCCTCCTGAATGATATCTAGCAAGTTTGTAGTAGAAACAGTATTTCATTCAAAGGTTATGTGCTGCAATCACTTTTTGGCAGCTTGAACATGGCATTTTATCATGTTCAATTTTCCTTTCAAGGTATTTAAGCAGTTTTAAAGGATAACTTGCTGTGTAATGTGTCACATTTAACCCTCCTGAATGATATCTAGCAAGTTTGGAGTTGAAACAGTATTTCAGTCAAGTTATGAGCTGTAATCCCTTTTTTGGCAGCTTGAAAACTACATGTTCTCAGTTTTAATGTTCCTTTCAAGGTATTTCAGCAGTTTTAAGGGACTATTTGCAGTATAATGTGTCACATGTAACCCACCTGAATGATCTCAAGCAAGATGTGTTAAATAAATTAACAATTCTTTTGAAAACCGATAAAGTTCTTTCTAATAATCATCAGGAAACGAAGAGACACCACTTATAAATCTCTCCCGTTGCTATGGTTACTTACATACCCAAAAAGTTACCTAAAAAGTTACGAAAGTTGAGGTTATCCATGAACTTACCCTTAAACTTACCCGGGTATGTCCCATAACCCGCTTTCTGGAATACCCCCTTATGATTAATGAGGACTGAATGACTCATTCACTCTTAACAGTGGAGTGGGAAGGAAAAAAATCCCTATGTAGTGTTCTTAAATACACTTTCTCCTCATTCTCTGCTGTAGACGGAGCATGGGGGCATGAATCATTCAAACCTTGGCCTACCAGCAGATGGTCAATTCATATTAATGGCTTGTTGAAAAAGTCTTTTCAAAAACAGCGAACTCCTGGGTTAATTAAATGCACATATACGATCTATAGAACAAGAGCTTTGGCACAAAGTGGAAAAAAAGCCTCTGTAGGTTTTTTTTCCCAAAGAAATGCCCCGTTGGTGGTTTGTATGTGAACACGTTAGTACAGAGCGCCATCTAGGGTAATCCGTAATTTACCAAATAAAAATATTTTAATCGGTGAGTGCAATTACAGCCAGACTGAACCAGAAAAATACACCAAAAGCAAAAGTTGCAAGGAGTTTCAACCAGCAAACAACTAAAACAAAAATTCTTTACCAAACTGTAGTGAATACACAAAAAGGAAGTATGAACTCAATTTATGACAAAAGATTAACAAATCATACTAAGTTTCGTTAGGAAGTGTCATATAAACATTTTAAAGGTTATTCTGTGATGTCCCTCATCTGGATGACACTGAGAAGCAAAATGCGCATTGCAGTTATTTAATTTATTTGTTTTCCCCCCACTGCTTTAGAAATGAAACAATAAGGATGATGAACAGAAAGTCAGCTTTAAATTGAGCCCCATCTATATAAAGAGAACCACATCAATCACAGCTCACTCATGTGGTAGGATAAATGTGTTCACGGGCAACAATTTGAGGACTCCTGATTGACACATACTCTGAAAATACATAAATGGATAAGTAACATAGAACAGAAAATAGCCCATAACTTTTGCACATGCTTCATTCTACAAATTGTAAAGTTAGCAAATGAACTGTAACTGTGTGTTAAAATGATCACAAGAGAACAAGGTGGTAATTGCTTATGTTACAACTGCATAGACACACAGAGAGAAAAAAAAAAATATATAATATAC
>JBBMFX010032722.1:0-11925 GCA_037832545.1 Rhabdalestes septentrionalis
TCAAAATAACATCAGTCTTTTGTAAAGGCATGTAGGCTAGTTTGGCTTCATATAACTCCCTTGAAATCAAGGATACTGCTGCCCCGGTGTCTAGCTCCATATCTATCACATGACCTTCAATCTTTGGTTTTATCATCATCATAGATGATGCTGCACTGTATTTTTTTACTGCCTTGACTTGCTCAGTGCCACTAATTTCCTTTGACATCATATGCAGCGCCAATTTCGAGTCAGAATCTGAAGTGAACTCTTTCTCACTATCCGAGGTGTTGGCTTCAACCTTATGAATATTTCCCTTTCCTGTATCCTGGTGTTTCTTTTTATTAATTTTCATGTCACGTTTTTGTTTTGGGTATTTTCGATCATTCTTTCTATTTCTACAGAAACGAGCAATGTGGCCTTTCATCTTGCAATTGTGGCATTGCTGTTCTCTAAAGTAACAGTCACGTTCATTATGATTAGTCTTGCCACATCGAAAGCATTTGTCGCCCCCTTGTGGTGGCGAAAACGATACTGCATGCACCTTCAGTGAACTATCTTATTGCTCCGATTCTCTCGCTACCGCTTCCATGGATAATGCGGTGTCCACAGCTCGCTGAAATGTGAGTGCTTTTTCAGTTAGCAATTTCCTTTGAATGCTTTCACTATTTATTCCACACACGAGTCTGTCACGTAGAGCATCTTGCAAGTAAGTGCCAAAATCACACTGCTCAGATAATTTCTTTAGAATGGCCACATACTGTGCAACAGTCTCTCCCTCCTCCTGATTGCGTTTAAGGAAATGGAATCTCTCCGCAATGACAATGGGCTTCGGAGAGAAATGAGCGTTCGGAATATCCACCAGGTCTTCGTATGATTTCGTCCCCAGTTTATCTGGGGCCAGCAAACTCCGCAGTAAGCCACATGTGGTCGCCCCTATTACACTCAAAAATACAGCAACTCGTTTAGGGGTAGGAACATCATTTGCCTCAATAAAATGTTCAAACCTCTCGACGTATGTTGACCATTGCTCTGTGGACTCATCGAAGGCACCAATAGGCCCAAGAAGTGCCGCCATTCTCGCATTTTTTTGTCAGACTCCGTCTAGGGGCTCAAAAGCTTATTGTTCGTTATCCAACAGCACGAGTGTGATCCGATACTCGTCGCCAGTTTATTATGTTCGGCCTCTCTATCACTTACACTTGTACTAACTATTATAGGTTAGGTCACACAAACCACAACCGCGCTCTTATGCTAGTATTTCCACACTGATTTATTCATCAAGGAACAACTCGTACACTGCAACCTCGGCTGTCACCCCCTACGGGTAGGGAGTAATAAACAACATTGTAAATACATCACAAGCTCCAAAAGACCAATCGTACATGACCTGCAAAGGTCTCCTCCATGGAGAACCGGCACTACGGTGCGTGTGCATGGACATTCCGAGCAGCATAACTCCACGGAGTAAGCAGCAGTCCCCTGTCAAACTTTACATTAAGACACAGCTCGACGAGACTTTTCCAAGAAGCCCTGGTTATCTCATTTTTTAGACAAGATGTGAACACACTCTGCTCCATTTTCTCTGTTCTCAGACTTTCTACTACATGGATCCTTGACCGGAACAAAGTTTACCCTACGATTACGTACTTCTGGTTTTTGCGAAAAAGGTCTGTAAGGGTGTGTTGTGAGTGTACTTAGGAATGTTCCCAAAGGAAATGATGAGGTTGTGGCTTGGTGAAGGACTTTGATGAAGAGCAACTCAGTTACATTGTGTGGTAACAGTGAGTGGTAACAGTGAGGAGTAACAGTGAGGAGTAACACTGAGGGGTAACACTGAGTGGTAACAATGTGTAGTAACAGTGAGTGGTAACAGCGAGTGACTGTTGAAGTTTAACCATTATAAAGACATTACACTCATAACATTTTAATCTTTTACTTTAGCTATATTGTCATAATATGATTGAAATAGTTAAACACAATAATACTTTTATCTGAGCTGATTTTAAAATGAAATCTTTTCTGTATGATCAGTTCCCAAATATTTAAAGCAATGGTTTCTATAAAGAAGAACTTTTACCACTGAATTGCATTTTTAACCCGTTCATGCGTGGTGTCCACTACAGTGGACAGTTGTGTATCTCTGTCAAATGTAATAACTTTGAAAAAAAATATTTTTCACATGTAAAAATAACATGGGGAAAATCTTTTTAATAAATCATGCATGAAAGGGCTAATAATGTAAGATAAATAGACACGTGTGAATTAGTGTGTTTTTAGAGGGGGTGGGGGCAAAATCTTTTGAAAGAACAAACCATGCACACCGTAGTGTGTGAGAGAGAGCTGGGAGATGTAGGAAAGGCAGCTGGGGGGACGTCCTCTATCAGAATGACTGTCTACTCGAACACGAGAGGAAGCGTCACCGCCCTCTCATTGCAGGGAAGAAAATGAATCCATGAATAAAGGTAGTCGTTCAATTAGTTCAACCTCCTGAAGCACCACAGGAAAGAGCTTGAGACGACCTGCTGCCTTTTTACAAATGAATGTCCACTTAATTCAGATTAAGGGGTTTGGCATATTTTCGGGGGTAAATTAAGATGGATAAGGACATTGTGGTTCATAGTGATAGAACTTCAGTACTGTAGATTGAATTTATGAATACACACAAAATATACACTCACACTACTGGTTAAAAGTTTAAGAACACTCCAGTTCTTCTGTTGTTCTGTACTGAAACTGAAGAGATTCGGTGTCTGGTTGTGATTCTGCAGAAGTTCCTATAAGCTGCGGCTCTTATCGCCGTTCTGCTTTCTCTCTTCTGTCCAGTTCCTCCTAAAGCAGCTTGCTGGGTTCAGTCTGGACTCTTCTGGACACTCCATGTTCTGCAGCTCTCCATCCTGTACTGTTTTCTGAGGCAGTTCAGGCAGAGACTGGACATATGTTTTGGGACACTATCTTGCTGTAGGATGAACCCAACCAACTCGGGACAGACCAGAGGTCCTGCATGGAGCTACAGAATTATTTCCCACTTCTGAAGAACCTCAACATTTTTAAACCTCTCGCAGTTCATTTCATGATATTCACTGGACTTAGATTTAGATTTAACATTCAACATTTAGATTTAACATTAAGATTTTAAATTTAGATTTGACATTTAAATGTAATATATAACAAATACACAGCAAGAAAATGTACCGAAATTTAACTATAAAACACAATGTTCTGAAAAGGTGTGAATCCTGCCCTAATTTCTGCCCACTGCCCACTGCTTCACTTAGTGAATGGGTTAAATGTGTTGAATTAGTTGAATGGGTTAAATGTGATAAGTGTAAGACCGGTCTCGAGACATCCAACTCTACCAGCACATGCACGGCAGGCTAGAGTGGGGATGAAGGAAGATTACATTATATAAATAAAAGAACACAGGGGAGTAACCCAAGTAAAAATACTGACTATGAGGGGCTTGGTTTGTATACCTGCTGCATGTGTGCCTGCTGCTGATTATCCAGATGCTGAAGTGAGTCTCCACTGTATTTATGATATAAGTATTTATGATATATAAGCAGCACTGCTTTCACAATTCATTACCCCTTTATTAACACCAGCTCCTTAACCATTACTGTTCTATTGTTTTGGGGTTTTCTGTTTGGTTTTAGGTTTTGTTTGTGTATATATATATGGGGTGGGGGGTGGTTATGCATAAAAAAATAAGTTCCGGGCTGGCATGGAGGGAATTCCCCTGGATCAGGCTGGTATGGAGGGAACTCCTCTGGACCGGGCTGCTATGGAGGGAACTCTCCCGGACTGGGCTGGTATGGAGGGAACTCCACCGGACCGGGCTGGTATGGAGGGAACTCCCCCGGACCGGGCTGGTATGGAGGGAACTTCCCCGGACCGGGCTGGTATGGAGGGAACTCCCCTGGAGCGGGCTGGTATGGAAGGAACTCTCCCGGAGCGGGCTGGTATGGAGGGAACTCCCCCGGAGCGGGCTGGTATGGAGGGAACTCCCCCGGACCGGGCTGATATGGAGGAAACTCCTCTGGACCGGGCTGATATGGAGGGAACTCCATCGGACCGGGCTGATATGGGGGGAACTCCCCCGGACCGGGCTGATATGGAGGGAACTGGAGCAGAGCAGGCTGAAATGGGTCAACCTGCACCGGACAAGGATGAAATAGAGGGAACTCCATGGGACCAGGCAAGAATATAGCTGACTGGACTGGAGCAAGCTGAACTGGAGAAAGCTGGGCGGGGTCAAGCTTGACTGACTCTAGCTCAACTGACTCTAGCTCGACTGACTCTAGCTCGACTGGGTCAACCTGGGCGGGGTCAAACTCGACTGGCTCTAGCTTAACTGGGTCTTGCCCAACTGGCTCAACCTGGACGGGGTCAAGCTGGAACACAGGCTGGACTGCAGACTCCTGGGCTCCAGTCGGCATGTTCTGGAAATCTGTGATGTAAAAACATATATATCCAGGGAGACTTATCATCATGATTGGGATTATAGTCATGTTAATACAATTAATTGTTATGTATTAAACAAGCAAATGTGCCTATAAATCTGTTGAATTTTTACATATCCCAGCAGATCTGTATTGTTGTAAATACTTCATGTGGGTTTTTCGCATTATTGAAATTAGTTTATTTCTGTGATACTCCTTGTGGCTGTATGTCTTAAACATAAATCTACGCAGTGATTAAGATAATCAAATAAACATAGTATACCAATGCAGGTTTCCCAGTCTTGTACAGGTGTCTCTGTATCCTTGCTCCAGAGGGGTCTGGAGGCGAGTTTGGTGGGTCTTCTCTGGACCCACTAGTCCTCACTGTCAGGACGCCACCAGTTCTTCTGCTCAGCTCTCTGTGGGAACAGTGGTGAGAAGATTGGTTTACCCCACGTTACCTGTTTAGTTCTAAGTGCCTGCCGGACCTCCACTCACTGCTGATTCCATCATGAATTATTTGATTTTTTAATTAATGAGCATCTACAGTTTAAACAAAGGCCAAACAGTTAGAAGAGACTGAAAAACAACAACTAATTCACTTTTAGATCTTCCAAGATCTCTTTAAGTGGAAAAGGATTTCATTAAAAGAGAATTTCCTGAAGAAAATGCAGCTTCAGGCAGTTTTAGCTCATTTTCAGTGGCTGCTGTGCAGCTGCCTTGTGTTTTCTGTAATATTTTAGGGGTTTGCTCAGTGGTTTCTGGGTTATGATTAGAGAATCCTCTGTGCTTGCGGAGCATTGTTGGTGATTGCTGTGGTGTTCCGGGTGGTCACTTGGATTTAACAAGGTTGCTTGCAAACACAAAAGAGCTAGGTGGTTGCTATACAGCATCAAAAAGAAATCATGCAGGAATGCTAATCTAGAATCAGTTTTTTCAGACCCCTGGGCTCCAGTTGGCATGTTCTGGAAATCTGTGATGTAACAACAGAAATATACAGGGAGACTTATTATCATGACTGGGATTCTAGTAATGTTTAAGACAATTAATTATTATGTATTTAACAAGCAAATGTGCCTATAAATCTGTTGATTTCTTACATATCCCAGTAGATCTGTATTGTTGTAAATACTTCATGTGGCTTATTTGAATTATTGAAATTAGTTTACTTCTGTGATACTCCTTGTGGCTGTATATCTTAAAACATGAATCTACGCAGTGATTAAGATAATTAAATAAACATAGTATACCAATGCAAGTTTCCCAGTCTTGTGCAGGCGTCTCCGTATACTCGCTCCAGAGGGGTCTGGAGGCGAGTTTGGTGGGTCTTCTCTGGACCCACTCGTCCTCACTGTCAGGACGCCACCAGTTCCTCTGCTCAGCTCTCTGTGGGAACAGTGGTGAGAAGATTGGTTTACCCCACGTTACCAGTTTAGTTCACTCACTGCTGAGTCCATCATGAATTATTAGATTTTTTAATTAATGAGCATCTACAGTTTAAACAAAGGCCAAACAGTAAGAAGAGACTGTAAAACAACAACTAATTCACTTTTAGATCTTCCAAGAACTCTAAGTGGAAGAGGATTTCATTAAAAGAGAATTTCCTGAAGAAAATGCAGCTTTAGGCAGTTTTAGCTCATTTTCAGTGGCTACTGTGCAGCTGCCTTGTGTTTTCTATAATATTTTAGGGGTTTGCTCAGTGGTTTCTTGGTTATGTTGAGAGAATCCTCGGTGGGTGCGGAGGTTTGTTGGTGAGTGCTGTGGTGTTCCAGGTGGTCACTTGGATTTAACAAGGTTGCTTGCAAACACAAAATAGCTTGGTGGTTGCTATACAGCATCAAAAAGAAATCATGCAGGAATGCTTATCTAGAATCATATTTTGGAACAGCAGCTATCCTAAACACGGAGGACCCTGATCCGAAATCAGTCTTCCCTACAGCTGGACCGTTACAGAGGAGATTAATGAGGTTAAAAGTTTTCCTCTTGTACCTGTTCTCCGTTCTTCTCCTCGTTTCTCTCTCCTCTCCTCTGCTGGTGGAGAGTAGCCATCTCTTCTCCTCTGCAGGTTCTCCAGGACTCTAGAAGAAGATCAGGCTGGACCTGAGAATCGAAGATAGCCTGCAGCAGAGGCAGGAACATAGGCTGAACTGGGTCAGGCTGGACTGGGTCAGGCTGGACCTGAGAATCGAAGATAGCCTGTAATAGAAGTGGGAACACAGGCTGGACTGGGTCAGGCTGGATCTGAGAATCGAAGATAGCCTGAAGCAGAGGTGGGAACACAGGCTGGACTGGGCCAGGCTGGACCTGAGAATCGAAGATAGCCGGTAACAGAGGTGGGAACTCATGCTGGACTGCAGACTCCTGGGCTCCAGTCGGCATGTTCTGGAAATCTGTGATGTAAAAACAGATATATACAGGGAGACTTATTATCATGATTGGGATTAGGGTCATGTTTAATACAATTAATTATTATGTATTTAACAAGCAAATGTGCCTATAAATCTGTTGATTTTTTACACATCCCAGCAGATCTGTATTGTTTTAAATACTTAATTTGGCTTATTCGGATAATTGAGTTTCGAAAAAAAAAATTTCTGGCACCATAATGTCTTGCTGCATTAGTTCATTCCAATATCAGCAGATGCTGCTTGTTGTCACACAGTCTAAGATGTATTTTACTCACTTACCCAGAGCTCGGTCCTCATTGGGCTCCTTCTCACTGAGGAGAGGACACTCCTCAGGAGGTTCTATCTCCATTGCAATTTTGGTCTCCACCATTGCTTCTTTCTCTGCTGGAGCCTCAAGCTCATTTTCAGATGCTGCCTGTTTCTTCGCCTCAGTCTCGGCCTCGGGTTCATTCTCTCCCTCAGCAAAAAAACCCTCCGTCGTTTCTTCATCCTGAAGAATCTCCAGCCACACCTCAGCTTCAGCACTGTTTACCTGTTCTGCTGTTTCCACAGCAGAGCGAATCAGTTGCTCCACAATGTGCTTCACAGCTTCAGCCTCCGCTTCAGCCCCAGAGCTGTTCACAGTTTCTTCCTCTGCAGTCAATTCTCCAGTGGAGGCCCCAACAGCTTCATCCTCCACTTCAGCCTCAGCCGCCTCTTCGGCCTCAGGATCAAACTCGTCCAGAGTCTCGCCTAGAGTGGGGGGATTGAGAACAGTACGTCAGTGACGTAGTTCGCTTTGGTTGGTTGAGCGCTGTTTCTATAAACCGGGCTTTAATTGGACTAGCAAATATTGTGATTTGGATGATGGAATGTAGCCTTTAGACGATATTACAATCTCTCTGCTTTGGCAAATCGTCAGTACACAGATCGTCTTCACAATCTCATATTGTCATATCGCACACCCCTACCACATTGAGGACATTCACCTCGTTATACAATTATTCTGATTCTACATTCAGTAATCGTCAGTAAACTTGGTTCTGCACCTGAACTGAGTTGTTGCTGAATACATATGTCTAGATCAAGTGCCAGTTTATACCGTTGAAAAATATTTTGTTTCATTAATACAAATGTTTAAGTTTATAAACAAGAAGAGTGTCATAAGAGTCATGTTATTATTTTTTTAATTAATAAAAATAGCTTGTTGTTCAATTCATATTTTTGTGTTTTGCTTTGATTGATACTGAGAACCGTCGATTTTCACTGGTATTGGTACCAAATACTGAAATTTTGGTACCGTGACAACAATAGTTCTTACATAGGCATATACCCTAATAAAACCAATAGTCAGGGGCGCTGCCAGGGGGGGAAAGGTTAGAATGATTCTAGGGGCCCAGCAGTGACATGGGGCCCTGTCAGGGACTAGTAATATTATCTTTAAAAAAAAGGGGGAGGGCAAAATTTAAATCTTTCATGGGGCCCAAGATTTCTGGCGGCACCCCTGCCAATACTAATAGTAAAAATAACAGTAGATGTAGTGGTGTATTAATAATACAAATAATAATAATATTAACAAGAATAATAGTAATATTGTCTGTCTATATATGTACGCATTGTGCTGTGAATAACGCTCACGCCAGTCACTTGTTACTTGTTTGGACCAAAGCATTCTTCACTGATAAATTCGTATGGTAACTTTGCTCATATTCAGATTGGATTATAATATATGCTAATTCTTGACAGGAAATCAATGGCTTAAATGTTTTGATCCAGTAAAATCTCACTTATTCTGGTCAAATTAGGATTTGTAGAACCAGAATCAATTCTTATTTGTTTGGACCAAAACATTATTCACTGTCAAATCTGCGCATAGGCTTCTAATATATGGCAAATTCTAGCTGGAAAAGAATGGGTTAAACTGCAAAAGAATGGGTCCACAGAAAACACACTTGTTTAAGGCAAAATAGGATGTTTGGACCAAAATATTCTTCACTGTTAAATTAACATGGGAACTTTGGTTTATAATAAATGGCAACTTCTTGGCAGGAAAGGAATGGGTTAAATGCTTTGGTCCACTGAAAACTCACATGTTTAATGTAAACAAATTACAATGTTACCATTTATTTTATTCAAACAAAGTTCATAATTTTGCATAAATTCTATTTTTGCAGTTGTAATATTTTGATCACAAATAATAATAATGAACAAAGATGAAGCTTTTTAAGTTCCAATGTGAATTTAACAGTGAAAAATATTTATGTCCAAACAAGTAAGAATTTACACTGGTTCTACACATCCTATGTTACCTTAAACAAGTTAGTTTTGTCGTGGAAAAATTTGCATTTATTATTTTATTTTTAATGTGAATAATTTCTTTTAATGAGTGTTTTATTCTGTATCCATTTCACTGTTTCAGTTATTCTGTGTCCAGTGATATCCTTAGTTTCTCAGGCTCCAAGTCTCTACAGGGTCGTGTTGATATGATAATGGATTAGACAAAATATTCTAAAGTTAATCAGAAGTACTCTGTCTTGTGGAAAGTCTTGAAGGCCGTCTCTCAGGAGATTTTGGGCTACTATGGATATTCGGGGTCGTCTGAGAAGTGACGTACTGCTTAGTATGCATGAGTGACAAAAACGTTTTTCAATTAGGTTTTTACACCTCCTGATGGGTCGTCTTCTAGAGATTACGTGGGACAGGGGTATAAAATATGATGTTCTGTGTGAAGAAGTTGGAACAGGTCGGGACGGGGAGTCAGACTTTGCTGTCTCTGTGTCTTATCCTGCCCCCATCTGCAGATGATTGTACAATAAATCTTTCTCATGATTCAATTTGGGCAAAAAGGATTCTGTTTGTTTTATTCGAGTCTCTGTACCCAAAGGGGCGTATCTTGTATCTTGTCAGTTTTCAGTGGACCAAAGCATTTAACCTATTCATTTCCTGTCAAGAAGTTAGCATAGATTATAATCCTAAATTCCCATGCATGTGAATTTGACAGTGAAGAATGCTTTGTTCCAAACAATTAACAAGTAATCCTAGTTCTACACATGTTATTTTGACCAATAAGTGAGATTTCAGAGGACCATAAGCATTTAAGTCATCTGCTTGGAAATTAATTTATAGGCCAAATTCCCAGGGTTTAAAGTTGCAGAATACGTAGTTTAGGATTTCGAATGGAAAGAGATCACTGCCATGTAAACATTAAAAATGTTTTTATTTCTTCACCTGTTTTGTTTTCTTATTATGGTGTTTGTGACTGACACAATTCAGTTTTATTTCATGTCAAGTCAGTCTATAACAAATCTGGGTCTAAATAAAGAAAAAAAGAATGCTTTTATAGGATTATTTTCCTCTTCGACCTAAAACACAATTAATAAATTTACATAAATATTCTTGTTCTTCTGATTATCAGTAGCAGCTTATCAAAATATATATTTACTGCTGTATACAATGGGAGAAAATTAATATGGAGCAGTTAATTTTGTCAGTCCGGTACGGCGGCGTTTTAATGCCACCTTTAAAAAAATAAAAAATCTAAGATTACGAGATTAAACTCGAGAACAAACTTGAAACTACGAGAATAAAGTCAAAAGCTCACAAGAGTAAAGTCGAAATGTTACAAGAAAACAAAGTCGAAATATTACGAGAAAAAGTCAAAATGTTACGAGACTAAAATTGAAATATTTCAAGAAGGGATGTGGACGATCTGGATCAGTCCTACTTCAGGTCAGGATTTAGCAATGAGGAAATTCTTTGAACTTAAAATTAATAAAAGGACACTGCAGCAGTTATGTAGGAAACTGGCGCAGACAACGTGCTTGTACAGAACTTAACGTAAACATCCACGTAAAAATACGACTTTATTTGCGTGATTTTTACTTCATTCATCAAAATACTACGATTTTAATCTCGTATTACTACGAGTTTATTATCGTAATATTTCAAATTTATTCTTTATTTATACTTTTTTTCTCTTAACATTTTGCCTTTATTCTCGTAAGCTTTCGAATTTATTCTCGTAGTTTCGATTTTATTCTCAAAATATTACGAGCTTAATCTCATAATCTTAGATTTTTTATTTTTTTAAATGGTGGCACTAAAACGCCGTCTTAGTCAGTTGTTCTGAAAACCCATCCTATCTGACCAACCATCCTACCTCTTGTTACTGCGCATGCGCAATGTGCTGACAAAACGTCCTACTTTGTCAAAATGTCCTACCGTAGGATAAAATTACAATTCTATCTGTGAAACCGTCCTACCCTGAAAAACCATCCTACCCGTTGTTACTGTGCATGCGCGGTGTGCTGACATAACGTCCTACTTTGTCAAAACGTCCTACCGTAGGATTAAATTATGATTCCCTCTGTGAATCCATACTATCTTAACAAAATATAATACTGTACGAAGTTTATGCACATTTCAGCTGTCATACAAGGCTTCCAGAATATCTACATAAGTAGGATAGTTTGACACTTAGTTTTACCCATGAGAATATGCTTCTAGCTCATATTTAAAATGGTAGGATGTTTTCACATTTAGATTTATACATCAGAATATGCTTCAAGCTCACATTATGACATGTAGAACGGTTCGACACTTAAGGTGGGACGAGATTATTTATGTTGTATTTATATATATATGTATATTTCTTTTCCCACCCTGAAGTAACAAAGGCAGAGTTCACTTATTTGTCTATGAGTTGAGTCAGGTGTGTTAAATTTGTGACAACGCTAAACTCTGCAGGACTCTCCAGTGTAATTCAAATGTGAATTCTGTGCCAATGTAAAAGCATAAAATGCCGTATTTCTGCGCATGTGTAGTCAAAATCGGGTTTCCTGTATAAATTGGGGAGTGACAGCCTTGTCCTTTAAGGGGGCGGGGTGTTTGGAAACTTTTGAATCTTGAATCTTTGGTGAAAGAATCCCCTCCATTTAATGGACAGAAGAACACACACCACTGGAAATCCACTTCGGGTTTTCAACTCACCACATGCAGGTGAAGAGAATGGTCACAGGCTGCTGGGATTTCCAGTGGTGTGTGTTCTTCTAGCGGTTTAGCGGAGTGGATTTTTTCACCAAAGATTCAAGATTCTGCAGCGCTGGGGGAACACATTA